>JAVXUP010003419.1:0-69202 GCA_033070095.1 Escallonia herrerae | reverse complement strand
TTGAATATAGCTGCAGAAATGGATATCGAGCAATTAACTGCAAATGAAATTCAAAATCCAAAATAGGAACAAGAACAAGAGAACAAAATCTCACGCATGCTGATCTGTACTTCCTTTATTTCCATAGACGGTAAGTCCTTGATTCACCTGCCAGCAAGAGAAAGGGGCCAGCATGAGTTCTAACGAGGCCTATTACTACAATATGGATAGACAAGAACGATGTCCGAAACATTTTCAATAACAGAAAATTTCTGCTCAAGGTGGGAATGCTGGAAAACCACGACCAGGCATTCAGGAATAGTTTGTATGTCTTTTACCTTCATTCAGAAAACTTGGCAAAACAGAATATGATAACCGATGGTCCAGTTTCCAACTTTTAATCAAATTAGTCAAAGTAGAGGGCAAGTCATGAGGACAAAAACCAGATGTTTACATAGAGATTATACTTTCAGCTTTGTGTCTGTGTAAAATCTGATTTATGTACTAGTTCTATGCATGTGTGTGCGTACAAAAATATTTACGTACGTATCTTGATGCTATTCGTATAAATGTTAAGCATGATATACCTTGTTCGGCTCATTCTCTAACTTCTTAACTTTTAGATAAATGGTTACTTAACATGATATCAGAGCTCTCATCGTGCAAGGTCTCGGGTTCAATTCTTTCAACTTGCATATTAGGTCGCCCTTATTATATTACAATTTTCTCTATGTATAGTTGTGCACTTGGTGGTGGGCATCTTTATTAGTTGCTCAAGGATTTGTCCCTATATGTGCAATCGGGGACTTGCACGTGAGTGGAAGTGTTGAGCATGATATATATTGTTGGGCCCATTCTCTAACAACTTAAGCTTTAAAGCAAATGCGAACTTGACATATACGGAGTAATACTCAAAGAAAAGAACACCGTCAAGGAAATGATCAACAACGAAAAGAGCCCGTGAAGAAAAACTCCTACTTTATCTTTTGTTAATCATTACCAAGTAACTCTCTAATGCAGAACCCAGAAACAGGAGATGTGAATACAAGATCGTGCCAGGCCAGGGAAAACAATAAAACCAGTTGCTTTAAGGTGCTACAAATTACGACAATGAGAAAATAAAGCTCTTGAAGGTTCGAAGACAATGAAGGCAGGAGTCGATTAGAAGGTTACCATACCCGATTACCATCCAGGTCAAACTCCTTCCCAAGTGATTCCATTACCAGCTGCTGCAGATACCTACTGAATAGTAATAAGCTGTCCTTGTAGGGAAGGACAACCATATCCTGCAAAAGACCATAAACAAAAGCTTTCGTATTTGTAAGCCTGAGTGCATGGTAACACAGTCTAGAGAAAATGCTGACAGTGGAAACTGTGAAACAACTAACACCTTTGATCCTACTCCATCAGAAGCCCAATACCAACACAAAGCCAGCAATGCTGCAGGGTTATTCCTGACCTGAATGTTAAGACAATTCTCAAAAAAAGGGTTCATGTCTCACAAAGAAGATGCTATTTTTTTTTTTTTGGGGGGGGGGGAGGGAGGGTTTTATATAAGAGTGAAAAGCTGCACCGAATAACTAAAGCAATAATCTCATACCAAGTTATAGTCCCACAGTTTAGAAACATTAGCATACTTCCCTGACAGAAGAAGGTGATTGAATGGTGATGTACGAGTAATATTTCTCCAAAGAAAACCACTTGTGCTACTTTGAGGAAAATAAAATGGTTCTCCTAATTATGGAATGAGCAGCTCTATCAATTGATTGACAAGTGGGAAATAGCCAGTCTAAGCTAACTCTTCAAAGGCACCACTCACAAACAGCAAAAGTGCTAGTAGTGGATGTATATAGCTTTCTACGAACGAGAACAGAACAAGTGACCACAAAAATTCAATCAGGATATATTATTATTTAAGATGATGAAATATACAGCATGCATATCAGACATCGGATGTGGGATACTTTGTGATTGGCTTTGTAAGACGCAGCCCATGAACTCATAACTACCTCCTTTGGCTAGCCTTTGAGGGAGGTATTGCCCAGTGGTGGGGCTGTGGACCGGGTCGCTACAACAAATCCAAGCTGAGAGATGGAGCAAGCAGACTTCCTAGTATGATGAGCAAAGACGAACCGACTTTTTTCCTGAGCTTCATAGTTACATATACAGAATTCGAACATTCTGTGCTTTTTTTATTCAGTTTATGCAGAGGAATTACCCTTCAAACATTTATGTCTTCTAGTTTCCTTACTCTTTCTATTTTGCCATTTTCACGAGGAATATATATCCAAGTCCACAACCCATGAGACTAAAAAGTGGCTAAATCTTATTGTATGGAAAGAAAGAAATGAAGGACCTTCACATGGGAAATATACAGAAGGTGTGTCTTCATACCGACGCCCCGAGCGGCCGGGTTGGTGTGTGCGTTTGTTGGGGGGGTGGGGGTAGAAGAAACACAATTTCCTATAAGTTAGAAGCGCCGATACTATACCCGGTTACAAAAGCGGTCTAAGAGGAAAATGTGTTATTTGAAATATTATATCACCAAAAAACCTACCACGTTATTCCTGTTTGCGTCATCCATCAACGCTGCACCAGCAAGCATCTCTTTTATGTCTATTCCCTGAAGTGGAAATTTCTCGTAATGAATTTGCCACATAATTGGAAATAACTTTTAATTTCAAAATGTAGTCAATGATAACTAACCTGAAGTGCTGCTGCAAGTAAGCCAACTGCAGACATTTCAGAAGTTCTACCACCCACCCAGTCAAACATAGGAAATCTAGCTAGCCAACCCTCAATTCTTGCAGTGTTGTCAAGTAAGGAATTCTCTTGCGTAATGGCCACACCCTGCATAATAATTGGTAGAAGCAACATATCACATTTTCCACATTTGGGGAAAAATGAGGAAGCATTATACTCTGTCCTGTGCACAAATAGTTCGCAGAAAAAGAATCATGGCAAAAGAAAACATATATATGGGTAAACTACGAACAGGTTATCTCTAGTATCCGCCTAGCCAGTAGCAAAATTTTATACTATTGCGTCGAGGTACAGCTTCCATAGTTAACAGTTAGAGTGCAACCCTTAACAAACACCTGAGGTACATTAACCACAAAACATGCCTGCAACTGCGTAAGTGATCTTGAAAGAAAACCATTTTGTTGAAAGGATAATCCCAACTGTCCTTTTCACCGACTAGTACATTTTGTTGGAAGGATAATCCCAACTGTCCTTTTCACCGACTAGTACCCAAAGATGTTACGAGGTCAGGTGGGTCATGGGAAAGAGCACTGATATGCAGGTCATGGTTCAAGCGGTGTAAAGGTTTGATTGTGAGAGTATTGGTGCTTTCGTATCTTAAGTACAGGGTAAGGAGAGAATGAAAAAGTACAGTTTCTAGAGGGGAAGGAAGAGTGATACTTTAGTTTAAGAGTTCGCTTCTGGCTGCGCTATAACATGTAAGTACGGACTATTGACCCCATAAATATTTGTTTCCTCGGTGCACAGCCTTACCCCAGCCCTGCAGCGAGGCTGTTTCGGCCTTTGAGCCAGTGACCTCCAGGTCACTGGTGAGAAATAATACCGCTGCGCTAAGGCTTGCCATCCAAAACAAGTATGATAAGCAATTAGAGTTACTGATATTCCACTACAACACCAACTTGGCTCACCAGCATACAAGTAATCCCTATAAAATTAGGAAAACGTCAGTGCACCCATCCATCTCAGCATCTTGTATTGGCAGGACCAAAATAAACATTTCGTCACAAGTTGTTTCAAGTGGTCCATCACTGGGTGCAAGATATAGCCAAGTTTCCAAGCACGAGAGCTTGTCAAGTAAGAGAGCAGTCAATGTCTTCCAAGTATTAGGGCAAGTGAAAGTTCGAGAGATAGTAAATCATTAATATTGCAGAACTTTACTTTGTCAAGTCCATTTTCCAAAAACCCGAATACTGGGGACCAACCGTGGTAAAGGACTTTCACTTGATATTGATCTTTGGAGGGTCAGCTGCAAACCCATGCAATATAGACGAACAAGGACCATTACACCTAATACTTGTGTGGGAAATATGTGTTCCTAAAATTAAGCGGAAAGCAGATACTTGTACTCAAGAAGATGCTTTGCCGTTAGGTCCATTACGGCATTACTAGAGTAGGAAGTCCAGAATTTCCGAACAATCAATACCAAGTCTGCAGTCAGATTAAGCCGTTCCAAAAGTCCGATTCTGTAGTTGTTTATATCTAGTAGTATAAATTTATGCCTATATTCTGAAAGGTGGGGAGAATAATTAAAAGCAGAAACAAGAACCTGAGGTCAAAACCTGTTTTGAAAAATCCAGGCCAGCTTCTCGAAATGCCTTCTGTACTTCCAACAAACCATTTCTGGTTTCTGGTGTGCCTCCACTCTATAACAAATAACGAATTGCATAATAAAGATAAAAATTTAAGTGAGGAACATACTTGAGAAGCTCACTTGCAGCATTTATGAGATGAACAGAGGATAATTTTCGTGAAGACCTTTGAAACAACTATTACAAGTGTAGACGCCAGCTCTGCGCCAAGTTGTGCAATTTGATGATCGATACCAGCTGGATCGGTATTGTCAATAAACCTTATCTGCCAATCCAGAGGAGGGAGAAATGGGAGAGGACAATTGGACATCAGCTAATACAGCATGGCTTGTTAGATTCCATAGTAACAACGAAGTAATGAACAGAAAATTTTCATCACTATTATAATGATTCCACGTTCATAAATGTCTGCTACAAATGTCCAATTCTCTTTCTACCTTTCTTCTTTTTCCTTACTTCTGACAGTTATCATTAGTATTTCACGTTCACAAATGGCAGTTTGGCCACTAATTGTCGCGGTGTCCTACTTTACAAATCTACATTCTTAAGCACTTGCATAGAGATGAAGCCTAAAAGAACAGCCCCAAACAATTCCATAGTTATAGGGATATAAAGTTCTGAAAGATGCCTTTAGTAGGCCTAGTATTTCCGACAATTGCAATGGCTTCTTTATCTCTTCATGTTCAAAAAATTAAGATTTTTTAGATCCCATAGCACCTAATATCATCCATTTTTTTATTTTCAAAACTAAAACTTGTATCATGAGAAAGATATCTATTTAGTACTCCCTCCGTCCCACATAATTTGATCAACTTTTTTTGCACACATATTAAGGATTTAAGTGATATAGTGTGTTTCCCATTCTACACTTTAGAGAGAGGAGGGGAAGAAAATGGGCTCGGAGAGAGATAATGGGTTGGTGGAGAGAGAAATGAATAAAAAAGTGTAAGAAAGTGGGCAAGGAGAGAGAAAAATGAGTTGATGGAGATTTAAATGTGGAGAGAGAAATAGAATAAAAAAGTGTAAAAGGGTAAACATCTTTCTTAATTTGGAAATGAGCAATTTTTATGGAACGGTCAAAAAAGAAAAGTTGACCAAATTATGTGGGATAGAGGGAGTAGATGGGAAAGATCAGATATCTTTGCTTGAATATAGCAGTCTTTTTCAAGACAGACGTAGGAGAGTGCATCCTTCCTTCTTATTCTAGCATGATTACTGTGAAATTCAAGTCAAACCAAGGGGAGGGGCTTTCTCTAACATTCTCTTTGGCAGCATCGTTTACTTAAGCTCTCTATGGTCTCGCATTCCAACCTCATCCTACGCTTGTTCAATCACAGAGTTTACGTAAACAGAAATCCTCTATCTACGGCCATTTTCAGGCGCAAACAAGGCAAGGACAGCTTATTCGTCCTTCTTCTTAGGCTGCAGCTGGGCTTTGGTGGGAGCAGATATCGTCATGTTAAATAAGGGAAAACATTTGTTGGAAGCTCAATCACTTAACCACTCAAGTTCAAGGAAAAAGGAGTGATATCTCAACTACAAGACTAGAATTGAAAGGCAGTGCATGATCATCAACTTCAAAAGTAATTTTCTATTCGTGCTCATGGTTATCCTGTTACAAGGGATTATCACCTCTAGAATCATTACTGCTATTCACTGATGGTCACCTTTAGATTTGCGGTTTCTTCTTGGTTGTTTTAAGTATACGCCTGTGTATTTGAGTACGCCCCCTATCAACAGGAACGATTAAAAGTTTGACCTTTCTTGATTAAAGTGACATTCTTTAAAAAGAGAGAGAGAGCGTAGACTTCACAAACCTGCTGACCCGATTACAAGACAAAAACTTTACCATGCCCACAGCTAAGGTACTTAATACATGAACATGAATGATGCAGAACAGACAAAAGTAATCAACTTACAGCTATGTCATTAAAAGGACAACAATCAAGTACAAACCAAGTTTTCTGCAGAAAAAAGTTCTTTATTTCTTGAACAAACGTGTCCAGACAACCCTGTCAGATACCTTGAGAGGAGGATTATCAGGAGCCAATGCCTCTGCAACAAACTGTGGCCCAAGAGCTGAACCACCAATTCCGACAGACAATATATGTGTAAAGCGACCTGCTGATGGTGGCTTAATCTGCGATTGTGATGCCAGATGATTAGAAATAGCACATAAAACAAGCTAATAAAAATCGCAAATGCTCATAAACTACACTACTGAAAGAGTCGGCCAAAAATTCTTTCCACTTTTTTTAATGTGTTTATGTGTTTATCGTGCCGTGAGGGAAAAAAAAGGTTTTCATTCAACATAGATGGGCCAAAAGTATCAAAACTTCCTTGGTCCTAGAAAGCATGCATTAACTCCAGAGATCATCACTCAAATGCAGTGAATACAAACCACCAACAGGAGGAACAATGAAAACAATATGCAACAAAGCATGAGAGTGCAGCTAGAATTCAGCATGTTGTATACTTGAATTCACGTGTCCTAAATTGGCAAGCACACATATCTTCTTCTATCCATCTAAGAAGTAGTAGGATGAAGAACTGTAACAAACCAAATATTCGATTTCAAGTGTGACTTAACTAAAATAATTCCCTCTCGAATGCCCCATTGGCCCTTCATAAGAACACCTTTATAGTTCTATGTATTCCGAAACACAGCTGCAAAAAGTTGACAATGCACATATTTTTACAATAAAGAAAAACAAAATGCTACATCATTCAAAAAATGCTATACCACAATCAGTGGATCAGAAGGTCCAATACTACATTTTTTCAACTATTGAATCATGGCTATAGATTCCCAAAAGAAATTCAGCACGTTATACCATGTAAAAACATATTGTCAAGTACTGGAGAACTTTTTCTTTTGATTGCGTTTGACATTGTTTTTTCCTTTACAAAAACTGCATCATAGATGTAATATTCTTCCAAGGCGTGTATTCATCCCTCCTAATTTTACATCCCCCTTGTTCCACTCTGCTCTCATATCCAAATAAATAATTAGTCACCACATGAACTATCCCTTGTGACACCAACACATTTCAGTAAGGACGATTCTTAAACAAAAAGAGTATACTACTGGACAACCATTTGTTTCATAATACTCATCCTCTGGCAATCGCCGAATTCCTGGAAAATATGACTTGAACATGTATACAGTGAAAATAATGTCCAGTGCAATGGTTGTAATGACACAGTTACAAAAAGAAGTATGGTTTCATGAGTTGTAGGGTTTCCAAAACAATAGGGAATAAGCTATTTGTTTTCCTGTACTCTCAGCCTTAGATTGTACCGTTGCACTGAAAATTTCCTAGTATACAGTCACGTCACTCATTGCTCCGCTCTAGTTCTCTTGTCAAACACTACTCATTTGACCTCTAATTCCAAATTGAGTTCAATGCAATATTGATAAGTCAAACAGAACAAAAATGATGCTTCCACCAGCTGCCATAACCGTGCTGATGCTTCATTTTCAGTTCAAACTGCACTTAGCGCATACATTAACTTAACGCATTAAGTTTGAGGGCAAGTTACCTATACATCAACCGTGATTTGCACAGGTATGGTGAGTTGTTCTCGCAGCGGACATAAGGATGATTGGTTGATGAAAGTTTGAACTTGAGATAAACACCCCAGGTCTGAATGTGATAAACAGAGACCACTTGTAAGTGGCTCTGATACCATGTACAAATAACACTACACATACTCAAGTTGGATAACCAACTTGAGTATACTTGAATCACTTTAGCCTAAGAAGCACGGGTGCGGGTGCTCGGATACGGCATTTTTGAAAATTTTAGGATACAGGTATACGGCAAATATTATATATATTTTTTATATATATAATATATGATATATAAATATTTTTACTATGTACAACTAGCATTTAATTTCTAAATCAAATACAATACCAATCAACAGTAGTTCAATACCATCAAAATCAAATACATAAGGGTTCAAACTATCAAACAAACAAAGTACTCCATCAAAATCAAATACATAGCATCAAAGTAGTTCAATACCATCAAAATCAAATACATAAGGCTTTAATTTAAGCCTTCAAACCTTAAACACAAAAAAAAAAACAGTCACAGTGGTCCAAGTAAAAAAATACACTGTCACAGCAAAATAAAAATAAAAAAAATTTGATTTGAGAAGTTAATTACACAAAACATTCCACATTATTCAAAGTCTCAGCAGAAACCAAGAACAAAAAAATATTGAAGACTCGGAGACATTAGACATACCTTCGAAGCAAAGCTGCCGGAGGTGAGTAGGGTGGTCGCGAGTGGTCGCCGGAGGTCGAGGGATCGTGGGTGGTCGCGGCTGTTCGGCGGTGTCGTGGGTGTCGCGGCAGCGGTGTCGTGGGTGGTCGCGGCTGTTCGGCGGTGTCGTGGGTGTCGCGGCTGTTCGGTGGTGTCGTGGGTGGTCGCGACTGTTCGGTGGGTGTCGTGGGAGATCACCAGTGTCGAGGGAGGTCGCCGGTGTGTCTAGGGAGATCTCTATCAGACGAGACCCGTGCCCTAATTTGGTAAGTATCGGTTATTTTATGTTTTCACCCCCAAAAAAATTAAGTTTTGTGTATCAACCCCCGAAATTATCTTCTGGATATTATGTTTTCAACCCCCGAAGTGTCGGATCGGCACCCGAGCCGCACCTGAATTTCTGTAAATGAAATAAAAATTGGAAATTAACGGGTGCGCACCCGACACACACCCGAGGCGCACCCGTGTCTGATGCGCACCCGACCCCGATACCCCTTCCCTTTTGAAGCACCCGTGCTTCATAGACTTTAGCTATATTTGTATCATGGTATTAGAGCCAATAGTGGTTTATCCCATCAACCACTCACTAACTCGACCACCACCATTGATTACTGCAGGAAAAACAAATCACCTCCACGAATTATTGCCGTAAGGCCTTTTCTGCACATCATCCACCGTTGCAACACCACCAGCTCCACCACATATCAGGTCCGAACTAGCACAACCGCATCCACCACAATAAAATCCAACATCACACCACCACCAAATATCTTTGACCCATCAACACCAATCCAACTAACACCATTACAACCACAATCGCCAGCCCGTCGCTAATCCTTCATTGCCTTGACCACCGTGGGCATCTCACAAATCACCTCCATCAAAAATCCACCACCACACATATCACGGCCCATCATCACCCCAACCAAATTGTCGTCGCACATCACTACCAAATCACCTTGTCACCACACACCACAACGTCACTCGAATCAGCCAACCACCCCACCATCCATTTCCCTCATATTGCAACACCACTAATAGTTGCAGTCACAAATCATCAACCGTTTTAGCCTATTCATGTTCAATCGGCGCTCTCAAATCTGCCACCTCGACCGCTACGGCCGCCGCTGCCCCTGAGTTTTCCTCACCGCCACAACCCATCGTCATCATTGCTTACCTTGTTACCTCAAGCCTTCACAGTAACCACCAATCCCAGATTCAAACCAAACACACATCGATTTCAACGTCACCGTCGTTCTCGTTGCTTTTTGCAGATATAAGGCCATCGCAATTCGTAGATCCATCGCCAGCCACCACCAACAAATTCATCATTAATTCACCAACCACCAATTCTTACTACAGCCCACCACTTATTTCCAGTCCACTTTATCTTTCTATTTTACTTCACTAGATGTCCATCTTCATTTTTTTTTACATGTAAGCCCATTCAGCCTTTTTGTGTAATGCATATCATGCCAGTTCCTAGGTTTGCCAGCATCCTATAACCTACCCCATCATTTAATTGGCCAAGCTCTGAACAGGCCCTCAATACATAGAAACACCATGCCTCTTTGCTCAGCGTTGGTTGTTGAATCTCAAGCTCGGGATTGCCAGGAATAATGTCCAAACCTTCAAACACCCTCGTCATTGGATCTCAACCCCGGGATTGCTGAGCCAAAACCTTCTTCAACCCTGGCCGTTGGATCTCAACCCCGGAATTGCCGTGAATCATGCCAAGACCTTCATTCCCCTGGTCACTAAGTCTCGACCTGGGATTACCATGAATCATGTCAAGACCTTTATTCAGCATTAGTCGTTGGATTTCAACCCTGGAATTACCTAGTCACTGGATCTCAACCCCAGGGTGTTCGGGAGTCATGCTAAGACCTTCATTCACCTTGGGCCCTTCGTTCACTTGGGTGAGTTGTACGGAGCATCATAAACGACTCCATGATTTTCATACATTTTGGTCGTTGGGTCGTAGAAACATCTTCCAGGATCATGGGACAGGACCTCACTCTTTTGATCACCAGACATGTCCTACTAGATTGCCAAAAACTGCCTCGGGACCTCGCCATAATTTTCTCGGAGACCTCCGTTAATTTGGCCGTCGGACCTCTCTCGTAGGATCGCTAAAGACGTCGTGAGACCTTTGTTCTAGATCTCTACAACCTCCAATTGCCCATTTTATCCCATCAGAGATAATTGGAAATCATGCTAAGGCCTCCATTCAAGTCTCGATGTGGAACCCTATGTTACATGGACCCTTCACTTTGGGGTGAAGGGGCGGTGTCCAGACGACACGACCCTGACACGGGTACGGGATCCGTGTCAGACCCTTTGGATTGAGAACGGACACGGCTGATGTCTCTGTCGCTAGTTAAGAGGATGAAGAAGATTCTTGGACAACGTTTAATCTGGACGAAATGAAGAAGGAAAAGATGAATCTGCAGATCAAACTTACCAATTTTTTATTCTTTGTTTTTCATCAAACTAATGAATGAAATCCTTTAATTGATTGATCTTTGTCATTGTGTATTGGTTTCATTTGTTTGTCATTTGCGTTGCAGAATAAAGAAGAAGAAAAGTGGCTGGAGACGGAAGCAGAGGAGAGTGGCTGGAGACGGGAAAGGAGGAGAGTGGCTGGAGACGGAAGAGAAGGAGAAGCAGAAGATGGAGAAGGAGGAGGAGCAGAAGAGAGAGAGGATTTCTCTGTAACTTTACCTCGAGAGACGCAGAAACTTGTCTTGCAAGTTGAAATGAGGACGGAGGATGAGTTTTCACTTTTCAATCTGCCAGACCATTTCTTTTGGCCGTCTCTGCCAGAGGCTCAGAACCATACATGCAAGTTTTCCTGCATGTGGCACCATCCCTGTGATGGGATGCAAAGCGTGGCAGCATGGCCTCTTAATTGTTCTTTCAGCCTTTTAACTATAGGGGATCTAACACGTTTTTTTTATTTGTTGGCAGAGTTGGAAACTTTGTACAATATCTCCAATAAAAATCTAAAATATGTTACTTTTGACAATAGTAACTCAATTTTTAAATTCATAAATCTTTTTAAAAATATATATTCGTTAATGTAAAACTCGGGGAAAAATGTAATTCAACGTTCACACTGCGTATAAAATTGCATTTTATTTTTTACGTTGTATTACACTTCACTTTTGCAGTTTTGCCACCATAATTTGGTCGCTCTTTTTAATTCACACTATTCATAAGTTTTACGAGCAATTTTTTAAGTGAGAACCATAATAGAAATGATCAAAAAAGAGTGAAACTACAAATCTTTTACCAGAATGTTTGACTAATGTACTTAGATTCTTAGAAAGAGAAAATTTTGACAAACTCGTTATAATATCGTACATTTTAGTGTTAAAGAATTATTGAGGCAGTCTCATTCCCATGATTAATTTTTCTATGACATAGCTACCAAAAAAATATTGCTTTATATAGTATATAGTCAAACAACAACAATAAGGTTTTATCAGACAACTATTGATATACTTAGCGTTAACGATATATGCCTTTGTTGGTTCAAACAATTAGTTTAAATATGAAACATAAATATTATTTCCAAACATAGTGGAATATACTACCAATGAAAAATCTAAAATATACGTTGATATACAAATGACTTAACATCAAATAATTACGTGCATTATCATTTGAACTTTTGATAATTAGGAAAAATATTTTGTTACAAACAACTTCTTATGTTATAGATGTGTATACTCTGTGTGTAGGTATATGTGTATGGATGTGTGTGCTTGTGTTTATGTATCCATATTAATATGTATAGTTGTATTTTTTTTTGAAAAATTAGATTGTAAACTCAAATTTATGACAAATCTCACTATCCAAAAGCTTATATCGTAATTAAATGAAGTTAAAGCTAAATAAAACAATAAAAGTTTCATACATTATATAGAATAGATTAACCGCGATACAGAGAAAAAAATTGATTAACTTTGATAAAATAGTGAGAGAACAAGAAATTCCACTATTTATCAACTTAAAAGTAAAGATTACCCACAGTGGAATTGCAAAAACTCTTGCTACAATCACGTTATCCAAGAAATTGCCAACTAATTAGGAATTTTAACACAATGAGATCTTTTTGTCGATAGTAATATCATTTTCATCATAGAACTTTGTAGATTAATATGCAATTATAAGTTATACAATCCCATAAGTTATATCAATTGAGTCATGCGGGAAGCGAATATTGTTCACTGTTATCTTCATCACTTCACAGTTCACACCACATTAACTACTGTTACCCTCAGTCCTCGGACCTACCACCACTATACCGCTACACCCGCCACCATCGCCACACTACTGTCAGCACCACACAACCACCTTCACCACACTGGTGCCACCAACATCGCCATAGTCACCACAACTATCACTATAGTATGTTACATTACCACCACGGCCACCATTACCGTCATTGTCACCAACCCTCGATTGCCATTGTCTCTGCCACCTCCACACCATGTTCTCACCACCGTCGCTACTGCCAGCACTAACACTACTAAGTACCTACTACTGTCACTAATGCTGTCACCAATGACTCTTTAATACCGCCGCCGCCGCCCCCACCTTATCCATCGCTAGACTGCCCACCACTACCACCGTTGCATCACCATTGTCACCAACATTATCACCAGCGATGTTCGAATACCATGAGCACAGTTGCCATCACCAGACCACCTAACACCACCACTATTGATGCGACACCATCACCACCACCGCTAACGACACTGTTGCCACCATCACCACTGTCACCAACACTAGCGACACTTGAATAACAAATCACCACTACCATGTTACTATTATTCAGCCCACAACCACCACCACCACTGTTACCGCCACCATCACTATTGTCACTGCCATCACTATGAATGATGCCTTAATAACACGACAATCGCTAACATTGCAGTTTGCTACCCCACCACTTGATGTCACTCCACGCTCATCACTTTCACCAAAGTGCCGCTACACCATAATTTACACCGTGATTATAACTCGCATGTCATTGCCAATGGGCGTCCATAGATAAAACGGATATATACTCGTGTTATTATACTACCATCTCATTAACACTATCATTTTTACTGATGGAATTTAATCATAGTAGAATAATAAGAACTATAAATGCAACTATGACATTACACAAGGAGATTGTGTCATTGAAGTAGTAGTATAGTTTACTAAAATTATTGAAGTTTTATTAGGGACTAAATTTTGGAACAAAGAATTTCATGATTAACTAGAGTCAAATTAAAATTAAATTATTAGATGATCTTGGATATAATCATTAAATTTAATTTGCCTTGAAAAAAAACTTTTTTGGGTGCAATTATATTATGAAGCCTACTTTTCTCACCTATGCACCTCACCCCACCCTAGCATTCTTAGCAAAAAATTCGGTGGCCAAACAGTACTACCTACTAGAGTAGATCAAGACTTGACCTCACTATTTGATCTAAAGCACATAGATGAATTATCATCATACAAGTAATAATAGAAATCTAGTAGGAAAAGACAGAGTTGTCTAAGTCAGCAGACTTAGGTTCCCAACAGGAAAACAATGATGGACTTAAACAAACCAAGCCTTTCCCATGCCGCCCAAATCACACCATAAAGCCACTAGTCTGCTTTCTTCTTCACAGAGGAAAATCTAGTCTGCTTTCACTCTACGTCTCTGTATCCAACTCCCATCCAAAACAGCATACACAGAGGAAAATCTAGTGAACGCACAGAGACAGAGAGAGAAAGGAACTGGTGAAAGCAATACTACAAGAAAATCACAGCACAAAGGTAATATTGGTTTTGATTTTTCCTTTTCTACACTCAAGCATATATTTCCATAACCACTCTTAGGATATACAGTATGTCTTCATCTTCATTTTCTGCATTCAAGTGTATATTTCCATAAGAAACTCATAATATTTTCTCTCTTAAGGATAGACAGTACGTCTTCATCTTCTTTTCTACATTCAAGCATATATTTCTATAAGAAACTCATAGTCTTTTCTCTTTAAGGGTACAATATGTCTTCATCTCGATCAGCTGTGAAGGGTAAAGGCAAGGCTGTCTTGCGTCCCTCACAGATTCAACTTGGGGGTTTTGATGAATCACCACTATGGAACCATGTGAAACTCACTGGTGGTGCCGCTAGTGGAGGTGGCAATAGGCACTGGATGTGCAACTACTGCAACAAGAAGGTAACTGGTTCATACTCAAAGGTGAAGGGTCATCTGTTGGCCATCCCTCTTTGTGGAGTTACTGCATGCAAAAACTTGAGTGCGGAGATCATGAAAGCCATAAAGAAAGAGCATGATGACGCCGAAAGAAGGAAGAACATACGTATTTTGGAAGCAAGAAAACAGGCCGATTACCTCACGTTACCTGATGGATCAGATTTGTTACAAAACAAAATACACAAGGCAAGTGGCCCTCTAGAGAAAGCCTTTAACGTGGTGGAAAGAAATATTGCCGATAAAAGAGCAGCCCGCATGTTTTATGCTTCTGCTTTGTCATTCAACTTAGCTAGGTGCCCTTATTTCAGAAAATATTCTCAGACACTTGCTAACAGCAACATTGCAGGCTACTCTCCACCATCTTATGACAGGCTTCGCACTACTTTGCTTGCACAAGAAAAATCACACGTTCTTCGCAAGTTGCAGCCCATAAAAGATACATGGAAGAAGAAGGAAACATCATTGTGCTCTGATGGTTGGTCGGATAGACAAAGGAGGCCTCTCATAAATATGATGGCTGCGAATGCTGGAGGAGCTATGTTTCATAGTGCAGTTGATGCAAGTGGAAATATTAAGGATGCAAACTATGTACTAAGCTTATTTCTCCCTGTGATAGAGGATATTGGAGAAGCGAATATTGTTCAAATTCTCACTGACAATGGAAGCAACTTCAAAGCTGCTGGGCAGATGATTGAGGAGATGTATCCTCGCATTTTTTGGACACCATGCGTAGTCCATAGTCTGAATTTAGCGATTAAGAGCATGTGTGATCCTTCAGAAAAATTGCCTCAATATTCTGAGTGTAAATGGATAGCTGAGCTAGTTACTGATGTCCAAAGCATAAGAAACTTTATTGTTAACCACGGTATGGCGCTATCAATTTTCAATCGCTACTCAGATTTAAGTTTGCTAAAGGTTGCTGAAACGAGGTTTGCTTCAAGTATTGTCATGGCAAGGCGTTTGAGAGATGTGAAGCTAGCATTAGAGAAGATGGTTATGGACTCTAGTTGGAAGACCTACCGAGGCGATGGAAAGAGCCCAACAGAAATCAAAGCTCAAGAAGTAAAGCAATGCATTGTCAATGATACTTGGTGGGATAAGCTGGAGTTCTTCTTGAGCTTTACAGAGCCATTAATGGACATGTTAAGGGCTGCCGATACCGATGCGCCAGTGCTACATCTAATCTATGACATGTGGGATACAATGATCGAGAAAGTGAAGTTGATAATCTTTGAACACGAAGGAGAGAACATAATCACAGGTAAATCAGCTTTTTTTTATGTCATCCACAATGTTTTGGAGGCTAGATGGAACAAAAGCAACACTCCGGTGCACTGTATGGCACATTCCTTGGTTCTAAAGTTCTACAGTGTCGTATGGCTTGAAGGAGGAACTAACGGAACTGAGAGATTATCCCCCCACGAAGATCAAGAGGTGTCAATGAATAGGATGAAATGCTTCAAGCGGCTTTTCCCAAATCAAGAAGATATTCGGAAAGTTTGTGTCGAGTATGATGCATTTTCAAGTGGCTCTGGCTATTTCAACCAAGCTCATGTCATTGAGGCAAGAATGTACGAAGAACCGATATCGTGGTGGGCTAATCATGGTTCTTCCACACCATTGTTGCGAGATTTGGCGTTCAAGCTACTCTCACAGCCCGCATCATCGTCCTGCTGTGAGAGAAATTGGAGCACATATTCTGTGATTCAAAGTATCAAAAGGAACAAACTGGCAACAAGCAGAGCTGAAGATTTGGTGTTTGTCCACTGCAATTTTCGACTTATGGCTAGGAAAAAGAAGGCATACACTGAGCGAGCCACAAAGTATTGGGACCTATGTAAGTTCTTTGGTTAAATTCTTTTATCTATTTAGAAGACTCAACATTGATCAAGCATTTGTTAAGAGTATACTGAAATTTTACATGGTTGCAATCTTTTGTAGGTGGAGACAAGTTCGATATTGATGGACACGCGTTGACTGAGCTAGCAGAACTATCCCTAGATGAACCAGAGATTGAAGCTGTCACCTTTGATGACAATGTGGAGAAACTACCAGTAGAAGTTGATGAACTTCAAGCTCAAAATCTGGATGTCGATCACAGTGGGGAAGAAATGGAGTAGGCTGCTCACTGCTGCAAATCTAATATACCTTTTGTGTCCATATGTCCATATGAGTTTGAACCAATTAACCATATGGTCCATATCTGATCTTTCACTTAAACTTTTGTAACTCTGAAATGATGATATTTAATATATGCTTTGATGTTTATGAGTTTATCTTTTAATAAACTCAGGCATTCTAATTTCTAAAATAACTCAGTGTAAGCTGCTGAGTGCTGATCTGTTATTCTATCTCTAATATTATTGTGTTTATCACTTTATCTTTGATTTGGTAATGCTCATTGCTCAGCAAGCTCCAACTTCAAAAACTTGAGAGTTAAAACTGGTCAAGTCAATTCTATGGTGCAAGAAGGTGCATATGACTGTAAGTCTTGTCCTCTTCAGTTTAGTAGCTGAAAGTATCTAATTCTAATCATATTATGAAGTATCACCACGCCATCTATGATCTAACATCATTATTTGTTTTATTTCAAAATGAAAACATTCATCTCAAGATGAGGATCGCTGGTTGTGTTATTCTTTGATCAATTATCGGAAACCAACTGACAAGTGACAACAACTCAGCAACAGCCAACAAGTACTTTGCCACCCTCTCCAATAGTCCAATTTAATACATATCTTGATGCTCTACCTCAGATTCCTAGCATTCTATTCAGAATATTTATGTATTATAATTAGTTATAGATGGTGTTTAGTAACGCACTACAGTAGGGATATAAATGTAATATAAATATTACGTACGACGTGTCCCCGTACCCGTGTCCAACTTTTGGACAGTGTCCACGTATTCTAGAATTTTGAAAATAGGCGAGTCCGACACTCGGACACGTATCCGATCCGGACACCGACACCGAGTCCATGTAACATAGGTGGAACCTAGGACTATCAAAAAAAAAAATCCAGCATCGTAGGATCAACTTCACATCAAATATGTCATCTAATCTTCACCTTCAAAACTCAAGCTCGTTTCTATCCACCACCTTAAGTTTGAAGGGGATGTTAATGCAATTGATGTATAGGTCAATTGCCCACCTCATCATGTAGCCTCCACCTTACACCACCTGGATTAGCTTTTCCATTTACTTAATAACTTGCTCCCCAAAGTTACTTGGGCATTTTATATAAAGCAGCCGTGTGTAACCAACTTGAATATATTTGAATCAATGGTGTCATATCTGCAACGATTTTGTCCTAATTTGACAAGGCAATCACTACATAATTTGGCATTCCTGTATGATCAACTTAATATATAGATGCACATTCTAACCAAAAAATGCGCAGGAAGTCAAACGGCCAAAAGTAATGCTTTGACCAGAGCTTATGCTTTCATTTCCAGTTCAAAGACATTGGCAGCTAAATCTCGAACTGACCTTACCGCTGACGACGTCATCGGCGAACTTGCCCAGCGCCTCCAGCGTGTTCTCAATCTGCAGCCTCAGGAACGACTTCGGCGCGAGTTTCGGGTTCCTCAGCCAGTAATGCCCCACCATCCGCCCCTCGTCGGGATTCGCGATCGCGCCCTTGTCCAGCTCGTCCATGGCCTTGAAGGCCGCCTGGAGCCTCGGCTCCATCTCGGCCACGAACTCGTCCGTGAACCCGATCCGGCTCACGTCCAGGTAGAGCCCCAGCTCCTTGTGCTGGTACAGCCAGTCCACATACCTGTGCCACAGCGCGATGGAGTCCTTCTCCAGTCCCTGCTTCGGCTTCGGTACGCCGTCGTTTGACTTCGACAGGCTCGCCGGAATGTCACGCGCTATCGACTGCGTCAGCAGAGTCGAGGCCCGGTTTGTCCGGCTAAGAAACGGAATGGACTCCTTACGGAGTGGTAGATGAAGTGACGATGGTGACTGAAACGACGACGCTTTGTGGATTAACCGCTCGAGCTTGAATGTCGAGATGGAGGCCATTTTTAGAGAGAGATTCGGCGATGAAAATGAGGGAGGTGTAGAAAGAGAGAGAGGGAGAGGTGGTTCAGTCCATGGGGGAGGGAGGGGGCGCTGGAAGTGAAAGGAGGGCAGCTTTTTGGAAGGTAGTGTCGTTTTTGGTGGATGACTGGACCGTTTTGATTCGCTGGATCACGAGTCAACACCTGGATCGGTGAGCCCGTGTGGCTCGTGCGGACGGCGGTTCACGTCATTCACACGTTGGATTTGTCCTTTTTGGCTCCCAGATGTCACAGGCTGAGAGGTTGACAGTTTTTCTAGTACCGGATGGGTGGGTGAAATTACGGGCAAGGCCTCGGGTATTCCTCTCGATGTCCGGGTCATTGACCTGAGTTGGTGACTCGGGATGAAATGCCGATTGTTGACCTGTTTTGTTTATCGTGCACGGTACGATCGGAACTCCCACCGGCCACCGAGAGGAAAGTAACTGTTGTTAATAGGAAGACCGGCGGCTGCCTGCCGGAGAGGGTTAGTTGCCTGAATCATGACATCAAGCTTTGTACCAGGAATAAGTTTCATTTCGGGACTCCTTTTTTTATGAGGAACATTCCAGTCCTGTGGACTTTTGTATGATAATAATAATAACTAATGGAAAGGATAGTTATAACACTTATATTTAAAATCTACTCATGTTAATTCAATAATGGATGATTATACCCTTTCTTTAAGCTTATGTATATTGATTCGTCAAAGGTAAAGATGTCATTTTGTTTAAAAATTTTAATCGTGGTTGAAACCTAATTTTCTTCTCTTTTACCCCCGGCCGTTGCCCATATTTTTCGCTGTCACTACCATCATGTCGGTAACTCAATTACACCATGATGTCCCGACCATTGCAACAACAAACCGATTGCGATATCTAACAAACCGCCGCTAAAATTCAAGGCCAGTAGAGGCAATGTATTTTCTATCTCGCCGTCGTTGTACAGTGCGGGTGCAACCGTGCACTTGTCGAATGGTGGTGACAACCGGAAAAGAAAGTTAACAATTATGGTGATGCCAAGGAAAGCGGGTTCGCAGTCGATGTGGAGGTGCCACAAGGAATGCAGTCCGATTCAGATGTCAAGTGTGATGTTGTGGGACACGGTAAGGGTGGAGTAAGGGCAGAGACCAAGATCTTCCCAGACATAGCTTGAGGGTGGTAGTGCTGCGAGGGTGATGACGCAGGATGAATACACGATGACAGTCACAGTCCAATGCTTAGATCCAGAGTCAGGGTCCTGTATGTTTCTCTCTCTAGGATTCTAGAGTGAAAATGTTCTGAGAATGTCCAACTGTCAGAAAATGTCCAAGCCTCAGAAAAAATGTCCAAACCTCCCAAATGAATTCTCAAGACCTCTATTTATAGAGGTTGAGAAGATGATGTCATAAATCGACACGTGGTGTTCTCTGGAGTGACACGTCACCGGAGGGTCCACGGGTGCCGGTACTCCACGGACTGTCGGATCGCATATTCACTCGCCTTGTCCCGAACAGCGTCGCTCTGTCTGTCTAGAAAGACAGGCTCCCATAACGGCGGTGTGGTCAGAGAACCCCTTTAATCTAGCCACCAATTGAAACCCTTGCAGAGTCCCACAAGACTAGTAGTGGTGGGGAAGACTCGACGCCTAGCTGCCAGGTGGACTAGGCACGATGCCCTTCGAAGACCTGCTCCAGTCTCGGAGTAACCCGGGGGTCAGTCCCTAGAGGTGCCGACGTGAGCCCCCAGTGCCAGAGCACGTAAGTCAGTCACGAAGACACCCTGGCGGAGATAGTGTCCCTGAAGAGTCGACTATCCCACGGGTGAGTCCTTGTGCCGGAGCACTCGGAGCACGTCAAGGTAGCATTCCAGAGATGCCGTCTACCTGGCGGAATGGGAGTTGAAAAATTCCCTGACGGAGATAGTGTCCCGGAGGAGTCGTCTATTCCGCAAGCCGAGGTAGCATCCCGGATGAGCCGTCTACCTGACAGAAGGGGAGTTGAAAAGCTCTCTGGTGAAGATAGTGTCCCCGAGGAGTCGTCTATCCCTGCGGGTGAGTCCTTGTATCAGAGCACTTGGAGCACGTCAAGGTAACATCCCGGAGGAGCCGTCTACCCGACTGACCGAGGTAGCATCCCGGAAGAGCCGTCTACCTGACAGAAGGGGAGTTGAAAAGCTCTATGGCGGAGATAGTGTCCCGGAGGAGTTGCCTATCCCCGAGAGTAAGTCCTTGTGCCGGAGCAGTCGGAGCACGTCAAGATAGCATCCCGGAGGAGCCGTCTACCCGATTGGCTGAGATAGCATGTTTGTTGATATTTATATACCCCCTCTGTCCTAAAATTATCATTAATATTAAATTCAGTCATCCCAACTATGTGTTTGTTGCTATGTATCTACTCTCTCGGGCCCAAATTATTTATGTTTGACCTTTATACTTATTGACGATACTAGTCATGTTTTATGAGTTTTTTCCATTCTACCCTGAGAGAGAGAGAGAGAGTGGGTCATGAGAGCAAAAATAGATTGGTGGATGATTAAATGTGAGACATAGAATAAAAAATGATAAATATGAAGAAAAAAATCTAAAAAGTTTGTCTTAATTTGAAAAGTGATCAATTTTTTGGAGTTGGGCAAAAAAAAAATTCATATTTCTTTTTTGGACGAAGAAAGTATGCATATCTTCACATATGCAAAAGAAGCGAAGCTAACTATTGTCCATGTTTAAAATGTTATATCTATAAGTATCTAGTCACGGGTTACTCCAAATTATAGATACGCTGGATATGGCTTTGCATGCGAAAGTGGCCAAAGATGTGGCTATAGTCAGCAGTCTCTTATTTCCGATAGTAATTTGCAATAATAATAGAAAGTAGTACCAGCAGAGCATATGTCATACAATGTTGGAGCACCTGTAGCATTAATGCTTCCCCTCTCTGTCATCGGTGCCGTCAGGCATTTTGAGTTAGCACGTATAATAATGTGTAAAACGTGTTTCTACTTACCCCCACAAAACTATTTTCAAAAGTGCCAAAGTTTGTGCAAATAATGGGTCTTATATTTGGCAAGAATAGGCAGTTGGGCTGTGCCGAGTTCTTGTAGGCAATTGGGCTGTGCCGAGTTCTTGTGGTCGTCAATAGCCATGCTTATTCTTTCTCTTAATATGCATTGTGTAAAAGAAGTTCCAAAAAAAGGAAGCACACTTGCTTTGGAGAACACCGGCACGAACATGGTAGGAGATTTTTATGTTTTTTTTCTTGTGAGTGTGTTAAATTGTTCAGAGACAATCTCTGTTTACGACACACTACCTCCGTACCTTAAGAGTGTGTTTGGAACTATTGAATTTCATTTCAAATACTCAAATTCTCTTGTTTGGAATATTAAAAAGGGACTTTAAATTGAATTTCATCGAATTGGACTGGATTTGTTTTATAAAATAAAATCCAACAAAAAATGATCGGACTTTATGTGATTTTGATTTACTTGAATTAAAAGTAATTATTAATCTATCTAACCTTTTCATGATCTCTTTAACAATTAACTCACCACCGTCGTCTTCATTGTCGCTACCGCTACACCGCTTTTATTACCATAATCGGCACCACTACTGTCATCGCCACCACTATCGCTACTGTCATCGCCACCACTATCGTCACTGCCGCCGCCGCCACTGCCGCCATCACCACCACTACTGTCGCCGCCGCAACTGCCACTATCCCACCACTACTGCCGCCGCCGCCACTGCCACACCACTTTTAGTATAACCACTTTTACTATCACCACTCAACTTTTACTACTACTGCCGGTACCAATGCTGGCACCACCGACACCACTATTGTTATTATGGCCATTCACCAATGTCGCAACTACTACTGTCGCCACTATTATACCACTGCTGCCACCACCGATGCCACTGCCACTATTACTGTCGTCGCCACCACCATCACTATCTCCAGTACCGCCACCATCACTGCCATCACCATTACCGCCACTGCCGCCACCAATGTTGCCATCGATAACACTATTGGCGTCACTTGACCACCACCAATCACACCTCAATACCACCACCATTATCATCACTTAACTTCTTACCACTTTCATCGTCGATGCCGCTACCCTGTGTGGTGCCATCGCCACCACCACCAATGTGGCGGCACTACCACATTTGAAATCATTTACTGCAGTTCATTTTTTATGGTAAGTCAATAATATAATTGTCTAAAAACTTATTATATTTCAATTTCCTTTGTTCTCCAAGCGAAAAAAAAAAGAATTTTGTGATTTGAATTCTCTTCCATTCCAAACCAGAAGAAAGAGAGAAAAAAAAAGAATAACGTGAATTGAATTCCAAATCTAATTTTCAAATTTTAAAATTTTAAAATAAGTTGTTCTAAACAGATCATAAGGGTCAATTCCTTCTAATGAACATACTTTTGTTCCTTCATGATTATAATCAAGGTCTGAATGAGTCCCTTTTAAACATACTTCGTTTTTGTGTATCCAAACATGCCATAGGGCTGGGAATGATGTTATGGTAACTTTTGTATTGTGAAATCTTGAGGCACTTCCTTTGTTTATTGAGGTCATCAGTCACTTAAAAAGTCAAAAAAATTGGCTTGTACTAGGTTAGAGTAATTTTTCTCCTACTCCCTGTATAGCGACAATCAATCGTCCCTAAATATTTCTACTGACTTTTATTTAGTGACGTTAAAAAAATGTTGCTAATAATTTTGTCGCTCAAAGTGTTAGAAAAAAAGTCACTATAAATATTTAACGACTATTAATTGTCACTATCACGGGCTTAGAGTAGATTCCTACAATCCAGATAAGAGCTAAAGTTTGTTTCTTAAAAAGTGGTCGTGAAAATTTACGTTGCAGCAGGCATATCAAATGAGCTGATTCGAGACAATGTGTGGAATCGACACCTTTTTCTCACCCAATATAGCAAAAAAGTTTCTCGCCATACACATATCAGCTCACCCTCTAGCAGATGTTCAAGTTTAGAAAGAGAGTAAATGGGGAGTACTCTGTCTCATCATCCTACGTGATGTTGTACCACCTTGAGAATGAAAACCGGAAAGCTTGGAAAAGAGGCCCGGCAATTTCCCCTCACTCCAAAACAATGGAAGAAAGTGTGGGCATAATCCCCAACCTCCAGCAGGTTATCCAATAACGGTAAATATTTGACGCTGACTGTATTCTTCGATGTTGCTGGGAACAGAATTGCCCCCATCACCCACAAGAGGAAAGCTTTTGTGTACAGCACAAGCATCTCGTCCGTGTAGTTTTCCGGGAGAACCTTGTAGGTTTCTACCAATTACTTCAACTTGATACCACCAGTGCTAAATTGATCCTGGGGTATCGAAGTAAAGAAGTCCCTAGCGGTTCTATTATTCATTGCTTCCGACGGAGGAGCAATTACTGGCCGTCCCGTCACTGGTAACCCTAAGATGAACCCTACATCTTCTAGGGTAATCGTCATTTCTCTGAGAGGGAAGTGAAACGTATTCGTTTCACTTCTCCACCTTTCAACAAGGGCACCTATTAAGTGCCGGTCAAGGTGTTGAAAGATTTGTCCATGCGTGAAAATCCCAAACCCAATCCCACGCAGTAACCGTTTCTGGTATTTGTTCAACTTCCAGGCTTTGAAATTATCGGACACTTCTACTGTGTTGAGAAGTTCTCTTTCTTACGAATTAATAAATACAATTTAACCAAAACAAACGGTATACAATGTTCGTAAGAATATGAAAGTTGATAAAATAAGAATCTTACCCCACCATCCCATAAGAGCGTGCAAGAACAAGGGCACAGCGGGAAATGTGTAAAGTTTTACACGATCAAACAAACTGCCCAACGCATACACTTGGTTTATTGGGAGGAGCGCCCCCAAATTGTTCTTTAAATAGATATGGCATATTGTACTCCATATCTATTAAAACAATTTCGGTGCTAAAAAATTTGTTCGAAAGCTATTTTTACCATATTTAAGATGGGGCTAAGGTTGAAAACCTAATCAATAACCCGTGTTAGTCGTTCGCATACATGACAAGTGTACACTATAAGTTTACACTTTGAATCATAGCATTTTTATCTTAAGTTCCAACAATTAGGGTAATCCTTTTTATATGACGTTGAGTAGTGTTTTTAGTTTATGTTTCTCTTACGAAAGTTAAGAAGTCGAGTAACGTTTCCAAACGTCACCGTCCAACGGCACAGTGCAAGGTGCAAGAATAAGGGATTTATGAGGAAACATGAAGAGATTATCCAAACACGGCCTAGACGGATTTGGAGTCTTCACTTTCATCTTCACTAATCTTTGATTTGATTTCAGAGGCATCATCTCAGCTCCGCCGAACATGAAGTGGGACGAATGGGGTGACGACGTTCAACAACAACACGCCGAAGAAGAAACAGACCAACAACACGAACAAGAAGAAGACTCTCATCATCTCGACTTTGATTTCTTCTCTTTTCTCGCCAAGCCCAAGGTTTTCTCACAATTCTTCTTCAAATCCCAGTCCAGCCCAACACAAGCTTACCTAAGAATTAGGGTTTACTAATCTTCCCGCTATCTCGTTAAAATTTTGTATGCAGGACTACTATCGAATACTGGAAGTGGATTATGATGCCACGGAGGATGCAATTCGGTCCAATTACATTCGGCTCGCCTTGGTTCGTCTTTCATGCATCAAAATTTTGTATTTTGATCCCTCCGTCTTCTCTTGTTGAATTTTCTCCTTTACTTTTCCCGAAATCCTAAGAAAGACTGATAAATTATGGTACATAATACATAGTTATGTATTGTTTGGTAAGTCGAGGTAGCGTGACAACAGTGAGTAAGGTCAAGTATTAAATCTATTTTAGGAATTTGCAAAAAGGCAAATGGGAAATATGTGGGTTTTATACTGGATTTACAATTATGCAAGCGTCTATGCTGGAAAATCTTTATTCAGCACCTCAATCTAAACTGGTTGTCTGTTTTGTTGGCAGAAATGGCATCCAGATAAGCAACACGATCAGGATTGTACCACTTCATGGTTTCAAGACATAAATGAGGCTTACCAGGGTCAGGGTACTTTTATCTCAGATTTTATTTTCTGTAGCGTATAGCACATAATAATTCCTATTGTGCGCCTTGATTTTTCCGAAAACTTTAATGAAATGGTTTTACGTGAAGTGCTGATTTGATATCCAATTTGATAGCTGCTGCATAATTTATTAGAGCTTTCTCATTGGGGTTGGTTCAGGTTGCGTACAAATCTACCCTCCTTAGGACCACAACGGCGGGTGCCTTGTGCTCTGGGTTAACTCTTAATATCATTTGATGGCCGAAAGCGCAAGATTATGTATATATTCTCTACCTAGAAACAAAGTATTAGTCATCTCTTAACCAATGCAATAAGGATTTGATTCCCTTAGGAAATTGAAGAATCTTGGAAATCCTCATGGGAGAGAATTGATATTCTAAGATTGTCCCGACTAGAGAGGCATATGTGTGGTAATTTTAGAAAACATCTAAGGTGTACAGTTGTTACACCTCTCTGAGCAACACCAGTTAATTATCTATCTTAAGCTCTATAGCTGTTATAGATTCTTCTTATTGTTAAAATTCTAATGGCAAAGTAATTACACTTTGCTTGTGCCTTGAACATAGCTGGTCCTGCTTCCGGACAAAGGAGGAGGGTGGTGTTACGACGCCCTTTCTGGTTTGGAATGAAGAACTAGTTGAGTTGAGTTGGGTTAACCGAAAAGTCTGGGGTTTGAAGATATCAGAAACTATTGTTGTCAAAAGGGCGATTGACAGATGCTATTAAGTTGATGTTAGACATATTTGTAAAGCAATATTGCATTTCAATAGATCATATGGTAATGATCTCAAAGCAAGAAATATTTCACTGATGATGAAGTTTTTAGCACATTCAGTTTTTGAAGGAGGAGCTAGAAATTTATGCATGTCTGCAGATATACTTGGTCAACATGAGCTGAAAATGATTCCATTATCTATACAGTAAAGCCTTTAACAGGATGTCGATATTTATGCATATCTAGGTGAGGAAATATAACGAGTGTCTCTTAGTTTCAAGGAGCTTTATGAGGGAGAAAGCTTCAAATAAGACTTGATTGTGTGAGGGAGAAGTAGATACGTGTGGCTTTATGAGGACGAAGTCGTAGTTGAGGTGGGATTTCACAATTATAGGGTCATAGCCCACACGGAACTTTTGTTTTTTCCCTGATTAGATGATCAAGCTTTCCAGGGAGAAGTAGATACATGTGGCTTTATGAGGACGAAGTCGTAGTTGAGGTGGGATTTCACAATTATAGGGTCATAGCCCACACGGAACTTTGGTTTTTTCCCTGATAAGATGATCAAGCTTTCCATGTTGAACTTTCCCTGTGTTAAGTTGAGCCCGGGAGACTTGTTGCCTTCTTCAATAAGGAATTTTTCCTCCACGGAATATATCAGCTGTAGCCTTGGTGTTGGTGCTGGATGCAGCATAAGTTAAGCAAATTGCACGTTTACTAAGGTCACTTTTACTTCTCCCATCCTCGGTGATTTTAGGTCCTGTGAGTTTAGATCCTAATACAAAAAACTTATCTTGTTTCTGTATGTAACGAGTCGTAGAATAGTACTCCTATTACTGAAAATAGCTATTTAAGTATCAGTTTCAAAAGATTTGTAGTTGACAATTTAGTATTTTAAATATTTTGCAACAGTTCTGAGCAATCCTGAGAAAAGGCGTGAATATGACAAGAAAGGGATGCTGCATGTTTACGACTACAATATTGTTGTGAGCTATTTCTCCCCTTCTTTGTGTTGAAATGCTTCAGTTTGTTTTTCCATTCAACTGCTCGTGGTGGGTTTGGCGTTGAAACCCTTTTTTTCCCTGCTCCAGGAGTACCTTAACCGTCACAAGGGCCTTATTCTAACTTGTAATGGTCTTGGGATGAAGCATTCAATATGGTAACAGAATTCTTAAATTGATGGTGATCTTGTTGACGTGGTGCATGCAATTCCGGTGCTACAAGTGCAAGCGTACACCCATGCTTGGAACCAGAAGTGTCAGATTAGATGTGTTCAGGTTTCGAAACCACCTTGCTCATGTATAAATAGAAAATGAGAAGTTCACTTACCACCATCATGTAACATCACCTGTTGTCTGGACCTCATCTGGACGGTTGTGTTAATATAATCTTCCATCAGGGTTCTTCTATGTAATCCATGGCGTGTTCACCGACAGGGGAAAAACTAGGCGTGCAACACATTTTGAAGAGAACTACAGGTGGTAGGAGAAATGTGTTATGATTTTGATTGAACCTTAGATTCACGTGCTAAATTGTGAGCTTCTGCAACTGAGGAATTGTGTCGAGCGTGTTTAGACGAGCGCAAGTAGTTGGAAGTTTTTAAAAATTTGTGATATCTTCCTCAGCCAGAAACTGACTTGGGCATTGGTGAGTTAGCTAGTGAGTAGCGGTGACGATATTCATACACTGATATCAGGCAAATATACCTAGCACGCCAGTTCCACCCGTGTGCATGCGAACGAAATACTTACGTGCATGCGAACGAAATACTTACGAATATGCGACCATGTTTCTTGTGATACTTTTCCTCGTTATTGTTCTCTCCAGACTGTAACGGGCGGTCTGTATCTGGGAAAGACAAGCTGAAGCACAGAGACCTAATCTTGAGACAAGAAAAACAAGAATCATTCACCTAGAGATGAATAGTATGACCAGGGTCTGCAAGTCCGTTTGAAGTATTCATGCCTGAAAATATTTGCAACTTTTTTTGAGTGGATCAATTTGATGCCCGAGTGGAGGAGACTTGAGATCTTTTTCATCATGATTCAGTCCGGAAGTTCCAACCTTTTCTTCAAAACACTGACTAGAATGCTTGATGGAGCGAACGTCTAACGTGCATTCAGTTGGTTTTTCCCTTCGTTAAGCAGTAACTGTTGAGTGGTGTAGTATACCTTTACTGCCCGCTTGAACCCTAATAAAGGCGGCAGCTCAAGGCTAACCAGTCTTGCTTGTCTCAAAAATTTGTATTCAGGGGAGCGTGAAGCGACGAGGGATCCATTTTTTCCTATTAAAAAGATGGCGATGAGAATTTTCCATGTATAAGTGTCCTATTAAAAAAATGTCTGTGCAGAAGTGTCCTCTTCATGTATAAAACAGTATATGCCTTGCACGATGAAATTAAGCACAATGTTAACCGCAAAACAGACAGTTCCGAGTTTGGAGCATGGAAAGCCTGCTCCCAGCAAAACCTAGGTGAAGTTGTTACATAGTACCTTGAGTATTGCAATAGTAAACTCATCAATGATCAGGGCCATTTGACGCAGTTTTTTTTTTTAGTTTTATAAACTGAAAAAAATAAACACGTTTGACACACAATTTTCGTTTTTTTCCTTTCAGTTTAAAAAATTAGTTTTTAAACAAAAACTACTTTTAAAAACTCCAAAAATGAGTTTCGATTTTCAGTTTTGATTTTTATTTTGAGACCACCGCCATCCTCCCACCGCCGGTAGCCACTGTCCACTGCCAGCGACTGCCGACAGCGGTCGGCAGCCACCGCCACCGCAAACCACCACCAAAAAAAAAATTCAAAATAAAAATTAGGTAATCAAACACCCAATAGAAAAAAAAAACTCAAAATAGAACATGGGTAATCAAACACCCACTAATTTTTGTAAAAAATTCAAACTTGTTTTAATTTTTGTTTTTTGAAAAACAGAAAACCAAAACTGAAAGTGTTATCAAACAGAGTCTTGGTATAACAAATTTAAATTAAAGAACTTTAAACCTGTACTACACAACTCGAACCCTAAAGGCAGCAGGGTGACGTGGACAAAGACCAGCTTTGCTTGTTTTCAAGTGTGTTCTTAACTAAGGACCTGCAGCCTATAACAATTTATATGGATTGTCAGTAGTTACCAGCAATAACGTGCAGGATTAAGATCTTGATATACCCTTTCAACTGTTCATTCTTCATTGAGTTTGGTCTTCCAAAGAAGCCCAAAGCGCCAGTGTTTCAGGATAGGAAAATTGCGGAGGCAATGTAGTTCACACTTCTCTGATAACTAGCCCATCAAGCAGTTCAAATGCAGCCAATAGCTTTCTTTCTCTGCATACCAACTCGACCAACAGACTCCATGATTCAGCTTCTGGCTTGAACCCCGTCTCTACCAATCCAAGCAATGTCATGGCTGCATCGGCTGCCCTTCCAGACTTACACAGACGGACCAGCAACTCATTTGAGGTGGCAAAATGAGGCACAAAACCCCTATCCAGCATCAAGCCCAATAAATCATTTGCCTTCTCCAGTTCACCTTCCCTGCACAAGAAATTTAATACTATCCTGTAACTTGCTTTGTTCAAATAAACATCGTCATAAGTTAGCCTCTCGAGCATCCCCAGAGCCTCATCAATTCTACCTTCTCTGCACAATCCCGCCAGTATAACATTAAAGGTTACTGCATCGGCTCTGCAATCTGTTTCTTTCATCTCTTTGAGCAATTCAATAGCTTCATTCACTCCACCTGCCCTACAGAAGCAGTTTATCAAAGTCGTATATCCTACTTTATCTGGTTTCAGACCAGCACTCTTCATGTCATGAAAGATCTCCTTGGCCTCCTTCAACCTTCCTTCCCTAGAAAATCCGTTCATTAAGGCTGAATAGTTAAATATATTTGGCTTACATCCATTTTTCTTCATGAACTCTATTATGTTCCTAGCTCGATCAACTTTCCCTCCGCGACAGAACCCGGTAATCAATATGTTGTAAGTCAAGGCATCTGGCAATATCTGCTCTTTCGAGACCATTTCTTCAAACAGTTCAATTGCTTCTTCAAGTCTTCCCCTTTCACAGAGACCGTCCATCAGAGTCGAGTAGGTGATTAAGTTAGGATAAGAACTGTTATATTTCTTCATCTCTCTCACCACATCAAAAGCAGATTCAAGATCTCCGTTCTTGCAGTGATGCTTAACCAGGATGTTGAAAATACAAGTATTAGGCTTCAAGTTAAGATCCTGCCTGGTATTCAAGAGAAACTTTCGAGCCAAATCAACTTGATTTGAATCAACCAGCAGATTAAGACACGTGCTGACAGCTTTAAGAGAGGGCCGATCACGAACAATTGGCTGGATCGTGTTGAACATCTCTATCACCCTATTGTGGAGCGAGGATTTCGAGAAATGAGTCATGAGGTTAAGGAACACGCCTTCACGAAATTCACAAGTTTCATAGGTCATTTGTCTGAGGATAGCATCAACGGCATCATACTTCTTAAACTGAGCAAGCTTATGGAGGATAACAGCGTAGGTGGAGTTGTTGTGACTGAAACCCCTTTGATTGGATACCATGTTAAAAATTTCTAGGGCATGTTGTGGATCTCTCTCACGTTTTATCAGGTTGATGGCTGAATTGTGAGATATAAAATTGGGCTTCCTTGGCACTTCCATGGCGGTGGTTGTATTTTGGGGTGGAGGGTCTACCCTCGGAGAGTTTGTTTTGCGATACTGAAGAGGAGAAATCCATGGAACTGAAGATGACGACTTAGAAGCAAAAGAGGAAAACCAGCGACTCTTACGGGCAGCAACTTCAACTGAATTCATGGAAACTGCTGAGATGATTACAGAAGCTCACCTTCTGGTTTGCCCCCAAAGCTACTGGAGAAGGATCTAACATATATAAACATCTTTGAACGGGGGAATCTAGTCAAATTTCTGTCATCACAATGAACAACAAATATTCATCAAGCTACAAAATCACATGGACTTGAAAACAGACAGGATAAACGGACTACAGCAAAGGTGGACATCGACAGATCCAACCAGGAAAAAACATCTATAAGTCTATAACCAACCATCCAACGAGGTGATAGCCTATGGAGTTGGCTATGCATTATAATTCACTTAACAAGGACACCCGGTCATGGCTTTCTATTTGTATTCTTTCACGTCACCATTCACACGATGGAGGAGTTCTCTGTACAATTGTATAGGAAACCATAAATAGCGAACATAGCTTGCTTGGTGCTCGTCTAGTAAAAATGTTTGACACTAACAGATGAGATCTTCTCTTCGAATATAGGTCATAACGTCAATGCAAACCAAAAAAAAACTAAGATATATAATAAAAAAATGGAATAGTTTCATCTGAGAATGTTTTCAAGAATCTAAAGGGAAGTTTTGCAACTTTGAGTTGTAAGAGGGCTCTTTGCTTCGTCTAATTTCCCAGTGAATAAATCCAAGCATCCAAACTAAGATAGTCATGGCAACTAGAATGACAGTGACTATAAAAAAAGATAAAATATTCAAGAACAGTAGTCACCTATGAAGCACGGACGGGGTGCGGATACGACATGTTTGCGAATATGTGGATACGGCATTTTTGAAAATGTTGACATTCAGGTTCAGCGGAGATAAGGCAGATTTCGTATATGTTTTGTTAATTATGTACAAGTAGTTTTGAATCTCCTAAACAATTTAAATCTTAAAAGAAAGTGCAAAAGGATATATAGTGCAATTTAATTTAATCATTCTACTGTAATACAGTACCATCAAATGCTACATAATAACCACCACCAAATACATCGTCATAGAAGTAGCATGAAAATTTCAAAAGTAGGCAGAAAATTCAGACCATTGATCATCTAAGAAGCAAAATACTTCATCAAGTATCTAAGAATTCGATGGCCATAACATCATCGTGTTCATCTATCTCTCCCTCACCATCATCGCTAAAAAGTTCGGCCTCCAATTCCGGCTCATCAAGTGAAAGCTCCGCAACCGAAAGTACACCAACATCATCCAGCGTAGAGCTAAGGAAAGAAGAATGAAAGAAAAGAGAGAGGAAGACGGATAGAGCAAAGAGAGAGGAAGAACGAAGACTTAACCTTTCGAGAAATCTGCCGGAGGTGAGGACCCGTCGTCGCCGGAGTCGCCGCTTCTCACTCTCCCTATCTCTCAGTCTCTTCCCTCTTCACTGCCGGAGGTAAGGACCCCCTCGTCGCCGGTGGTCGCGGGTGGTCACCTCGTGGCTAATGCCCCGCTGCTCTCTCTCTCCCCCCGCTCTCTCTCTCCCCGCCTCGGTCTCTCGCCTCTTCACATGTGAAGATCTGCCCGTTAATTAGGTTATTTTAATTACAAGTACATGCGAGTCGCCGTGGCAGCGCGAAAATGAAACTAATAGTATAATTTTGTTATAAAAAATTAAGGTCCGTTTAACAGATTTTTTTTCTAAAATTTTTTTAGTTTTGAAAATTAAAAAAAAAAGTTACTTTTGTAACCATTTTTTATTCAGTTAAAAAAATCAGTTTTAAAATAAGGCTGTTTTTTAAAACTCAAAAAATGAGTTTCGATTTTCAGTTTTGGTTTTTTTTTTTAAGACCACCACTGCCCTCCTACCGCCGACAGCTACCACCGGCGATGACAGCCACCACCATCGTCCGCTACCGCCACTCCCCACCACAGCCACCACAAAAAAAATTTAAAATAAAAACTGGGTTATCAAACACCCACTTATTTTTGTAAAAAAGAAATAAATAAACTGCTTCATAATTTAAATTTTTTTGAAAACTGAAAAAAAGTGTTGTCAAACAGAGCCTAAACATCAAGTATTTACAAATAAATCTTAGAGTTAATTACGCCATTGACCATTGAACTATTAGGCAAATTTTATTTTGACCACTGGACTCTTCAATTGCGCTCAATTAAGTGATTCTGTTAGATTCCGTCAAATCTAAGTCCGTTAAGTCATTTAATTTAGGGGTAAATCCGTCACTCAATAAATTTCTCTCTCTTTCTCTCTGCAAATTCCAATGGTCTCTCTTCTACCGCCTTCTTCATCATCGCCTATTCCTGTGTATAGCCCAACTTCATCCACAGGCTTTGTGCCACCGTTGAACTCACTAAAGATCTGGCATAGTGGCTTCCTAACAACATTACCCAGAACATTCAATCTTCCTCTGTGAGACATTCCACAATGGTCTCAACACCAAGATCTGCCGACCGATCAAACATCTCTTTCATGCCAGGAATCAAGGTCTCACAACCTTCAAGGCCAAACCTCTTGGCTGCAGTCCACTTTGTGGTCAAAAAGTTCTCAAACTGAGTACTCCACATAAGCTTGTCAATAATAACCTCGCGACGCTGCCGATTGTATTGCATCGGCATCGGAGTCTCAATCTTCTCTCTCAACCAATTACACTTCTCACGATCAGCAATGCGCATGTACTCATAACCAATGCTTCCGCAATAAGCCTGCTCAAGCCGGGTCAACATCGCTCTAAGGGTCTGTACATGATGATTCTCAGATAAAAACCCAGACATCCTCCACACACCTAGGAAAAATTCACGATCAAGATCAGCTTCAGTGAACCCATAAAGAGCAGGGTCTAAATCATCAGGAATCTCTCTTTCTTCCAAACCCAAAGGGTCCAACTTGGCTTTCATGTGACCATAAGACCATTAACCTGGTAAGCTCTCACGTCGTTCTTCAAGCTCTCGCCAACCACCACCTCCGCCACCTCTCCGCCAGGCGCCGTCGCAACGAAGGAGGAATCTCATCGATTTGCTCAACGTTTCGATCTCCGATGACATCTCTCACCCCTCTTTGCAAGCGAGATTTCACACTTGGAAATGGAGATCACTGGTCTATTCGATTTCTTGGTGCCTTCTCTGCTTAATGACAAAGCCACCTTCTCTGGGGTCGGTGAGGAGGACATGACCATCTCCCACTCCGGCGGTTTCTTTCTTTCTTTCTTTACAATCGGATTATACCTGACAATGGTCATATTTCAAAGACATCGAACGTGGTGGTGGGGGGTAAGTGAGCAATGGAGAAAGAAAAATTGGAGAAGAAAAAGAAGAATACAAAAGAAGTAAATTGATGCCCAGGCAAATTGACGTGTTTACCCCTCACTACAGGGAATTAACGGGACGCCGGTAGGCTCGATTCAATGGAATAACCTTATTTGGACAAAATTAAAAGATTAGTGGTCACTTTGACACAATTTGATGTCCAGTGGTCAAAATAAAATTTGCGTATAAGTTCAATGGTCAATGGCGTAATTAACTCTAAATCTTAAATAACAGAAAAAAAAAAAAAAAGTTAACCATACATATGTGAAAATTTTATTTAGTAATATATTAGGGCTAATTACACTTATGTCCCTCAGGTTTGGGGGTAATTACAGGTAAGGACAATAGTTTGGACAAATTACACTTGTGTCCATTGACCAAACGGAACCCTAAAAATCTTAACGGTTTTAATGAAAAGACTGTATTACCCCTGAGTTGGAACCTTATTTTTTTTTAATGCCATTACTTCGTTAAAAAAAAAAAGAATACTTCATCTTTACTTTACTCTTAACCCCCCACCCCCCAACCCCCACCCACTCCATCTGTATCCCCCTTCCCCTTCCCCGTCACCCACCCACCCCTTCTTCCTCCCCTTCCCCGGCGTCGCACCCCACCTACCTCCCCCTTCCTCGTCACCCCGTCACCGCCTACCTCCCTCTTCCCCCTCACCCGCCAACCCCGTCTTCCTCCCCTTCCCCTGCACCGCACCCCGCCTGCCTCCCCCTTCCCCGTCACCGCCCACCTCGGATCAGCAACTGCGCTATTTTATCGCCACGATACCCCCTTCCCGCCGGCTGAAACTTCACCGCGCCGGCTGAAACCACTCTGCTTGTATGGGAGATCTGTGGCAAAGGTGAAGATCTGTCACGGCGGCGACGAGGCGGGGGCTGAGGGAAGGGCAGTGACGACGTGGGTTTGGGGGAGGGGAGGGGGCTTGGGTTACCGGTGACATGGGTCGAGGGAGGGAGCTGGGACTGCCGGCGGCAAGATTCCGATAAGAGAAACCCTAATTTTAAAATTAGGGTTCTGAAACCCTAATTTCAAAATTAGGGTTCTGAAACCCTAATTTTAAGGTTTCAAAACCCTAACTTTTAAATTAGGGTTGATTTTTAAACCCTAATTAAATCATTTGGACATTTGAAAGCTTAATTTGTAAATTTTAAAAGCTTAATTTGCAAATTAGTTTCAAACCCTAATTTTAAAGAATTAAGATTTGATATCCTAATTTAAAAATTATAAAAATTATTCAGGATATACTGTATAAGGGCAGTATTGTCATTTTTAAAATACAAAATGATGAAAATTACACTTTTTGGACGGAACCCTGATGGTTGGACACGGGTGATACATTTGAAACACTTTTGGTCACGGAATGTTACATTTTGAAACTTTGTGTCCTTGACTGTAATTACCCCTAACCTGAGGGACATAGGTGTAATTAGCCCAATATATTATTATCGTATCAAACTTGGCCTATAACATTTTTTTAACTATATTTTTTGAAGAATTATAACTTGTGAAAACTAAACATATTTTTATAGGTACTTACTTACCAATAAATATTTTGATTTTTGTCACTTTTAAAAAAATATATTTTAGAATGCCACTTGTCATCGTTGTAAGTTGGTAATTATGTAGCACCAAAAATGTGTTACACCAAATCATGTTCTCTCTTAATAAGTAATATAAATAGATTGATAAGTTTACATTTATGTTTTGGCCTCCCAAAGACCCTCAAAAATTCTTTTGAAAATTATATTGTCCACCTCATAAATATCAGATAAGCACCCGACACGTATTCTATTGGAACCGATATTTAGAAAATAAAAAATAAATAAATTACACACGGTACCTCTGAGATTTGTCCTAAACTACATACACATGGCTCCGTCTACTTTTTTTTATTACACTTCGCTCCCTAACTCTCGATTTTTCTGACAGTGTTAACGATTTGAAACAAAATGACATTTTTGCCCTCACAATTTGATTGGTAATTTTTTTTCTCTTTCTCTCCCTCTTCCTACCACGTCTTAAACCTTTGACCTTAGGGCTAGAGCAAAATTGTGTAACCCACCAAGGAACAAGGTATCCCGATTTGTTAGATTGATGGTCGTTGGTGGATGTGGGTGTGACGAGATGGCAGTGGGTAGGCAGATTTAGATATGGATGGGTCGGCGGTGGTGGGTTGTGGCGAGGCAGTGTGGTGGGTCTGTTGACTCGAGACTGGATGTGTGGGTCATCGTGGGTGGCCTTTGGGTTTTGTGATTGGCGGTTGTGGGTTTGCTGGGATGGCTGTGGATGGTGGTGGGTGGCCCAGATTTATATATGGGTGCGTCGAAGGTGGTGGGTCTCAGCGGGGTAGTAGTCTCCACTACCTTCTCGCTCTCTCTCTCTCTCACACACACACATACATAATACACACACAAAAAGTGTTGCCGACGATGTTACTAGGTGGTGGGTCGTAGTTGTTTGCGGTGGTGACCTGTCAATAAGTGTTGGTGGGTATTGTTTGGTGGCTGCAGAATGTTGCCAGGTGGGGCGTTGCCGGGTAGTGGGTCGTGGTGGGTGGCCTGTCAGTAGGTGGTGGCACAGGAGTTTGTGATGGTCGTTGCTGGGGCTATTGGAGGGTCGCGATTGGTGGCTAGAAGGTGTCGTCAGCGTAGACTTGGCAGCCTTGGTGCTAATTCCGTTGGAATTGACTGTGTTAGTAGCAATTGGTGTTGCTGGAATTGTTGGTTATACAACATGCATTGTTAGTTGTACAATTTAAATTCTTGAATGTTTAAAAACCCAAAAAGATAAGCTTGATTTTGACTCAACAAGGGGGGGTAGTTTGGGTATAAAAAAAGTAAAGATGATTTGTCAGGAAATCTCCAAACGGAGTTAGGGTTCCCGTTAGATTTATGTCGCTCCATGAAATATGGGTACAAATCTCAGGGAGCGGAGCGTAATAAAAAAAGATAGACGGAGCCTTGTGTAATTTAGGATAAATCTCAAGGGTACCGTGTATAAGTTACTTGGATAAAAATGCCCAATATGCACCCAACCCCAATTTTTGGCACATTTTGAAACATCCTTGCTTCATATGTTATCATTGTAATTACAACTGTCTAATGCTTATTTGATCATGATAACTTTACATGGTATAAGAAACATTTTCAATTTGTTTTGTTTTTGGCCTTTCTTTCTGAAAGAAAAAAAGTGTAACTCGGCTGCAAAAATACACTTATTTTTTCATTTGATGCAAAAGGCCCCTTGTGGTATTTATTGTGTTGCATCCATTAAAATTTTAACAGATCAGAGGAAATGTTTTGTCTTACCCTCTTTAGCCTTCATCTTCTTCACTAAATCCAAAAGCCACCGAATCTGAACCCTAGCCATTGCTGCCACTTCATCTCAACCGTCTCAGCCCCACTCCAAACTACCAGGCTCTCTGCCCTCCAATGACCCGAGCCTACCCAGATTAAACCTTGGCGACCGCCACTTTTAATAACTACACCCCACGAATAAAACCTTTAGCAGTTGTCGCCTATCTCCCTGCCTCGAACAACCCCAGCCCCGTCCAAATCGACCTTCAGCTGTCGCCAAACACAACTAAGGCCACCTTATCGGAGAAAATTTGAAGGCCACTGCTACCGTTGTTTCCACGTGGTATCCTAATGGCAGATGCAAGCACTGCAATTACAATGAGCTCTGCTATAACTATGTATCAATATTAGCTGTAGTTTTCGTCCATTGTTCTCTGTTTTTCACTAGGTCCTTGTGCGCCTTACTTAATGTGACATATGCATGTGTCATCGCTTCATTATTGGCCCGTCCTTTATCTCTTTCCAACGACGGAGTTTAAATAGCGCTGGGCTGGGTTATGAAGTGTTATGATGGTACGACGGCTGTGGTTTGACAGGGCTCGGGTACGACATTGTACGAGGCGACAGAAGTGCTGGGGCTGGCAGTGGCAGCAAACATGGTGTGGGTTATGGCAGACAAGGTGGTGGTGGTGGTGGATAAGGTTGGTTCGTGGGGGTGGCAGCTAAGATTGGATTTGGTTGGGGTGGAGAAGAGATAAAGGCACGAGTGGGAGAAAGAAAAAAAAAACAGAGCGTTCACAGTCATTTCTTTTTATTAATTTGGCGAAAATGCATTCGTATACTAGACTAGACGATTCTTCTAAAGGTTGCAACATGATCGGTACCACAGGGGTCCAATTGCAACAAATAAAATTAGAAATGTCTCTACAAGGTCTTTTTTTTACTTTTTTCTTAAAAAAAAATCATGATAATTACCGGCGTCAAAGAGGCGTAATCCTTGCAATCAGGACCTTGAGATGCCATTTATAACTTAATCACAAAATAAGTTTTAACAAGACTTCAATTTTGATGCGATATTGTCTATCTACTACGTGAACATGGACCTTGAACTTCTTACGCTAAGCATCCTGCACAGAATCGACCAAAGTCCATACTCCATGCACATACTTGCAAGCTCTCATCTTCAGAAATGGCTAAATAGAGAGTTGACATTTCACTCCCCAGCCATCCCTTCATCCCCAACCCCTGCGCACCCACAAACACGTCGCATCGCCGCATTGGATTTCCTTAGCAGTAAGTCTTTGGGTTTAGAAGAAAAAAGTGTTTCAGACTGTAAAATGAAGGCCCGGTGATGAATATTGGACTCGTGTGTCTAAAGAAAGTTGGAAGGTTTTGACTTAATAATGTAACCGGGATGAAAATATAAGGTAACGTTTGAAATCACTTTTAAATTTAATTTTCTGTTTCTAAAATAAGAAAAATAAAAATTTATTTATTTATTTTACCAAAATAAATGGGTGTTTGATTACCCAATTTTAATTTTTTGTTTTTTTTTCTCGGGTGTTTGATTACCCAATTTTTATTTTTAGTTTTTTCTTTGGTGATGGTTTGCTGTGGCCGGTGGTGATGGGCTCTAGTGGCCAGCGGCGGTGGGTTGCGGTGGTGGTCTTAAAATAAAAATCAAAACTCAAAACTTTTAAATGAGAGTTTTAAAAAATAACCCTGTTTTAAAAACTGATTTTCAAAATCGAAGGATAAAAAAAAAATTGTGTGGGAAACGCGTTTATTTTTTTTCCAGCTTACAAAACTGGAGAAAAAACTAAAAAAATTAACACTACCAAACAGACCTACCTAAATTTATAATTCCTATATGCACATCCAAGGACATACCAATTCCAAAACAATTTAGGGTTTGGTGTGCCCAGTCAAGTATGCAGAACTATTTGCATAACTAAAGCCCAGTGTCAATGGGGTCTCATGGCCAACAGCAAGCCGCTCCCTTCCCGTTCTCTCATGAAATGCCCATTTGATCTGCGGGAGGGACACAATTATGGAGTTCATTCACAGCGCCAAGGACATACATACATACATACATACATACATAGCGCTACTTGATTAGACAGGCGCGTCTTACGTTGTTGTTTTATTGTCGATCGAGTTTACAACGGGTTTACTATTTTCACAACACTGCCAATAGCACGAGCTCTCAAAAAATTAAGCCCAATTATGTACTTGAAAGGAACAAGTTACTGAAAATAAAACTGAACAGGGGATTAAAAAGTAAGATAGGACGAGCAAGAGCAACAGCAAAGTAGCCATTAACCATATACCCGAGCTACAATATAGCAGAAGTCTTTAAAAGTCAATCTCGCATCCGTCTCTACTTTTGGCTCCACGAAGTTTTACTTTTAAACGATCAATTAGCTCAAGACGTTATTATTTGTGTGTGTGTGCGCGCGCACCGTGCAAGTTGAGGTGCTGAAGAAGACCGGTGAAAATGGAAATGGTCTTTCAGGTGTTTGATGAAAGACCGGTTAACCATGCCAAGATTTGGATTTTAGAGTTACTCAAGACTAACTTTTTTTCTTGTGCAATTGAGATTTAGATCGCAAATTTCTAACTTTATAGAACGAAAAAAGCACAAAAACAATAAAGAGATTATCAAATTTAATCTCATTCATAAACTATGAATCCCCTCATTTAAGCACCAAAACAAATGGAAGTTAGTTCATGAAAAAAACAGAGGAGCCGCATATTACGTAGGCATGACAAGAGGAAAAACTGAGACAGCGACATGAGAAAAAAAACAGTGAGCCGAGAAGAGAATCTTGGCACTGCTGTCATTTGTGGTCCAATCTTTTTTTTTTGTCTTTGAGATTATTGTATCATCATCTGTCATTGCTTAGCATGAACGACCTTTAAGTTATTATATATATATATATATATATATATATATATATATATATGATAATAATAATAATAATATACTTTTAGGCGAACCCCCAAAAAACCCGGCCCAACTCCCACCAGAACCAACCCTCCTCGTAAGTAGAATAGAATAAAGGATCCAAATGCGTCAGCATCGAACGGCGTCAATTCACGAGTATCATTATCCCAAGCTGTCCAATTTTTGGCTCGTTTAAATCTGACGGTCATGGATAAACACGACGCCAGAAGTCAAATCCATTCTATCACAACGACAGCGTATAGCATGACGTTCGGGAAGATCCCCAATAATTATGAACCGTCCAGTGCCCCATCACTCTGAATCAGACGCTCAAGATCACGCTCGCACCCAAGTCGATGGTCCGAGTGTTGCTACACCAATGACATAAATATCATCTTTTCTTATACCAAAAAATAAATATCATCTTTTCTTTGAAGAAAAAAGAATCTCAACTCTCTCTCTCTCATCTCAAAGAGTCCACTCCCCTCACGTTCTCTCTCTACACGAAAATGGCGACCCCAGTACCGGACAACCTGACCAGGGACCAGTACGTGTACATGGCGAAGTTGGCGGAGCAGGCCGAGCGCTACGAGGAGATGGTCCAGTTCATGGAGCGGCTCGTCGCCTGCTCCACCCCCGCCGCGGAGCTCACTGTCGAGGAGCGCAACCTCCTCTCCGTCGCCTACAAGAACGTCATCGGCTCGCTCCGCGCCGCCTGGCGCATCGTCTCCTCGATCGAGCAGAAGGAGGAGTCGCGGAAGAACGATGACCACGTGGCGCTCGTCAGGGACTACAGATCCAAGGTGGAGGCCGAGCTGTCGGCCTTATGCGCCGGGATTCTGAGGCTGCTTGAGTCGAACCTCGTGCCGTCGGCTTCGTCCAGCGAGTCAAAGGTGTTTTATCTGAAGATGAAGGGGGATTATCATCGGTACCTGGCCGAGTTTAAGGTTGGGGACGAGAGGAAGCAGGCGGCCGAGGATACGATGAACTCCTATAAGGATGCTCAGGTACATTTCTAGGGTTTACAGTAAGTTTGTAGTTGGTTAATTCGAAATTAGGGCGAGATTCATGTAATTAGATGCGTATACTGTGCAGGCATATACGTTGTCTGTACAACTAATTACAGCCGTCACACACTGAAAAATGTTTTTGTAGACAATTACTTTCTGTTTGGCGCCCGTTTCTGTGTATACAATCAATTTGAGTCCTCATTGACTCTTACTGCGTGAGTTTTCTCGTGTAGACAATAAATTCTGGTTGCCATGTACACTTGGTTTGTTTGTGTGTGTGTGTGTGTTATAAACAACCCCATGAATCAGTTCTCAATGTTTCAGTTGTTGGAGATCTAATTATAGGCAGAGAAATGTTGTAGATCGTGGTGCTAGGGCAAGTCTACAAAGATGAATACTGTAGGTTATTTTGGATTCTCTGAATTTTATTATGTGATTTTTTTGGTTTATTCATCAAAAAATTTTCGAATTATGTAGTTTGTGCATTTGTGTGAGTGAGAAATTAACTCCATGACTTGGTTTTGAACGGTTCGAGCCTTGCCGATCTAATTCTAGTTGTGGATCATGGTGCCAGGGCAAGGCTACGAAGATCCGTACTTGGTTTATTATGGAGTATCTGTAATTTATTATGGAGATATATATAGAGATCTGCAACAAATTTTGGTTGTGTGTGAGAGTTTGAGTTTTTCCGTATATAGTTGGTTGTCATATCCTGTTTATTTGCTTTGAGTAAGTGGAGTTTTGTAAGATCTATTATGGAGAAACAGAGGCTGGATCGTAGTAGTAGCGTAGGTCACGGCAATCTACGATGTTTGTTTATTACATATATTTAGAGTTCTACAATCAATTTTGGTTTTGAACGTGTGTGTTTGTCTGTTGTGCGCTAGTTTTTTTAAGTATTAATTGGTTGTCATGCTCTGTTTTACTGTTTTGAATGGGATTGACCGAGTGTTCTAGGATCTCTCTATGAAGAAACAAATGTGGAAGATTGCGGTAGTAGGGTAGTTTATGAATATCGATGTCATTATTTATTAGGGAAGTATGTTTGCACAAAGTGCGTAGTACGATGAGAACTGATTGTGTGTCATTTCTTGATGCTGTTGAAGGATATTGCACTGGCAGATCTGGCACCGACGCATCCAATCAGGCTGGGGCTGGCGTTGAATTTCTCTGTATTCTACTACGAGATTCTGAATTCTTCTGATAAGGCTTGTAGTATGGCTAAACAGGTGTGCTTATTGCTATACCTGGTTGTAGGATTCACAAATTGATATTCTGATTGTAACAATTATGCTGATCTTGTGAGTGAGTTGTTCATGTTTCCTTCTGCCACAAGAAGATTGCAGTAGGATTTGGAATTGAATTAGGATTATTATTCTACTGTTAATTATGTGTGCGATTAATTGGTTAGACTTTGCTAAGGTGGATCATGTTTTAACAAGATACTTCATGTATTATGATGGAGCTCATGCTTTCAAAATGGCAGCTGGCCGTTGACTTCTTGACTATGTTTTATCCTCAATTTAGTAAATTATATAATGAGAATGATATCCAATCACGTTGTCAAGGTTACTTCTGGATGCCTCGTGTGTTTCATATCGGAGGTCTTTTTGTCGGGTATAATCTCATCATATACAGTGGTTTCATGATTGTCTACTTTCTCTGGTAATTATAATCAGCTCTTCAGGTATTCCTTCTTTCGATCATGAAGTGAAGAGATTGTACGGTAATTCCACATATGGCTGAAAGTTGGATGCTGTATTATCTTCTTTAACTTAAGGAGGACAGCAATATGCAATACCTCACCCCCCTCTCCCTCCTTCCCTCTCCCCTGGGCCAGGAAAGAAGAATGGCATATTAGAACTGAAAGAATGATAGCGAGATGAGGGCAAGTACCCTTTTTTTTGAGATCTCTTAACTTTGAACCTTGGAGGTCATCCTTCGGACTCTATTAACCCCCCCACACCCCCCCTCTCTTTCCCTCTCTCTCCCTCTTCCTCTCCTCACCAGACTAGTGTGCTGAGACAGAGGTTCTATTTTGGGTGTTCTGTTATTTTGTGTAGGGCATTAACATATAGAGCATGATATCTTTAGTTTTTGTTTTATGGTCATTGGTCAATGCTTAGTCACAAGTCCTGTTTATGCAAAGTCTTATTCTAACAAAAATTTAGTCATTGCGTCTGCATATGAATTTTTGTTTTTCTGGTTAGCTTAAGCTGGCTTTAAGTATAGGCATGTTCTCTAGAAGCTTGCAAATATTTGTCTACATTTTTATATATTTATATTCTGATTTCAAGTGAATGACCACATGTACAAATATTATTTTTTTAGTTTTCAGTCGGGATATATAAAACATATGTGCATCTATTCCAATGTGTGATGGGAAACAAGAAAGTAATTGTAACTGTTTGTTTCCTTACCTAAATTTTGTCTTGGTGCACGCATGTTGCTCTTGGGTTGTTTGCCTGTTTGGGATAATGATTATGGAAGATGTAGGAACTCTGTCGAATCTAAAAAAGATTGAGTTTAAGCTATTTCTTCTCGGAGGTAAGATTGAGTCTAGATTTTCCCCCCAGGATTGCCTCTGTGTGTGTGTGTGTTTTTTTTTTTTTGGGGGGGGGGGGGGGGCTTATATTTATGTAGCTATCCCCTTTTGTCTATAATTCTGGTGCAGCAAAGACATTCTTTTTTTCATCTTTTATCTATTTCTCGCCAGAGTAAGAGTAATGTGGAACTTTGGTGTGATTACTCACTAGAAGTTAAACCTGGTTGGTGACCCTGTGGTGTGTTGCCTATTTGGTGAAGTAATAACAACGCCAAATTGGATTTCTGTTAATTTGTCATTTAATTGTGGCTTTATTTGTAACATACAGAATCGTCATAGTTTTCCACATCATTTGCTCTGCTATGTGATACCAAATTTGTTAAGTTTCTGATTTGCCCGCCATGTAGTAGGTTCGTGTAATATGCGAGTTTTGATGTATATCTTAGATTGCTTTCTCCCTAAAATTTTTTTTTGGCAGGCATTTGAGGAGGCCATTGCTGAGCTGGATACTTTGGGTGAAGAATCATACAAGGACAGCACCCTTATCATGCAGCTTCTGAGGGATAATCTCACACTTTGGACTTCTGATATGCAGGTCAGGGCCTGCAACCACCTCCCCGTCTTTTTTTTTTCTCCCCTCGTGTACAAACCACCGCATAAATTACAAACTTGCACTTGACACGAGGGCTTATTTGGGACATTTGATACTTTTGACACCTCTATGCACAGTATGTGTCCTTGTATGAAGAGAATATATATGGAGTCGGGCTGATCAAGGATCGAAGTTAACTTTTATTGGGCCTCTTGCAGGACCAGTTGGATGAGCCTTGATGTGTAAGCTGACCAGTCATCCTCTCCTGGAGGAGGTGGGCTTGGAATGTCATTTGCTTGTGCCGACTAATTGTGTTGTCTGAGAACCGGGCATCAACCCATGTCATGATATGTTTCATATTCGAAAGTAAACCTGCTTTTAGACTTCTGTTTGCGATTCTGGACCAGACTGGTGGGAGTACAACGTTGCTATATGCACTACGATTCTTCATTTCGGTCACTGTAATTGGCATTACTTTTCTTTCTTGCTTCTCTTTTGGTTCTGTTTCTTTCCGAGGGTATCTTGCGTCAGTTGGGATGAAGTTTGACTTGGCATACTTGACAAGCGTAAGCCATCTTGACCCATTCAGCATCTTGTTTTTGACAAAAGTTGAACAGATAACGACCCAATTGAAGAGTCATTCTGCAAGTTGTATTGAACAGTTTCGGACAGGTTTGGGTTTACATTTTATTTTGCTGGTTCTGGACTATAATGAATGGTAATTGTCTCTTCTTTCACTTGCTACTGTGTCATTGGCCATCTACTTGTCAAATTTAGTGGCATCTCAGGACTGCTTTGGAATGCAAATAATTTCGTGATCAAGCCTGTTTCGTGTCATCTTACTGAGAGAATACCTTGATACCGTTCGCCAAGTAATAATACTTAAAGTAAGGGCAAAATGTACAGAAAACTCAGCTACGTGCCAACTATCTTCGTGAATCCGAGGTGTCCAATACAGGTGCCAGTCTTCGTATCGTGTAAGGGTTTACCCATCAAGCTTGTGAACTTGGGCGTGACTATTACCTAGTCCGAGGATCTTTGACTTACACGTTTGAGATACAAGTCATATTTTATGAAAATTTTTATTTTATCTATAAAGATAGAATAAAATTATAAAGTATAAAAAGAATAAACATGAAGAAATAGTTTTAAAATCCTTTTTTAAATTTAAAAGGCAATCAATTTTTCTGAGACAGCTGAAAAAGAAATTATAATTTTTTTTTTTTAGGACAGAGTATTTGTTAAGCACCTTAGTGAGCACCACCCAAGTTCGATAATCTTACCTAATGGACATTATTCACGGTGTGAAAAGTTTAGGAGAATAACATACATTAGTTTACCGAACAGTTCAACATAAGGCTACATTATACATGGGAGTGCTATTATACAACTGATGCACCTCGCACGGTTTTAATTTTTGTTTGGGAGAGGGTGGCTTGTTAAAGAGAGTTTTGACATCTGCATTTGCAACCAAACTGAAAATGTTACTTCAAGCAACCAACTCATGGCATCACTCCACACCTACCTAGCGATATCAGTCCTTTGTGCTGTTTTTGATCCATTCCAGGTACTGGAGGTTGCCGCCGGTTATGGGCAGTGCAATCACTTCAGGCACCCTGTGCAAACAGAAAACAAAGCCACAGCGGTCAGATGTAAACCCAGCTAATGAAATATATCAACTCTACGACCACACCTCAACCATAGTGAACTAGCTAGATGCAGATGCTTGACTTACTCGTATTCATGATTTGCCTTCACATGCGCTGTTAAAGCTTCCAAAAGGGATTCCCTAGTCTTGATTATAAGCAGTTCTTCACTATCTGTCTCTATCTGCAACAACCAATGAAGTGTAAGACTTCGCGTGTAAGACCACCGAAATGGAGAACCAAAGGGATTGTATTTGATTTCTAAACATTTCATTGTTTAAAAAAACTTTTTACCTTTCCTTGCCACTGATACACCGACTCAATGCCTGCATTCAAATACATGACCAAAGATCAGAACGACACCAGAAACAGTTGCAAGTATGTGGAAGTCTAAGATTGGCAGAAAAACTTGCAAGTCTCATCATCTTTGCTATTATCTGCATGGAAGTTGCTCAATTTCGCAGTGTATGTCCTTGCCTAGGAGAGCAACCAAGTTCTTGCATGAGGGCAAAGGCAAAACTGAAGGGAAACAAACGATAGTATACGCAGGGATCGAGGGCAACAAAGACATGGTGGCGATTACAAAGACCCTGAATCATAATAGCAAATACAATCTTGTGATTCGTACCTTCTCCTACATCATAATATCTTTCATCAAACTTCAGAGAACCGATATTTTCAGCAAAAGCACGTTCTTACACCGGTTTCAGGGACTTGGAATGCAGTCAAGGAAAGAATAGGGGTGGGGATAAGGATCGCTTCTTCCTTGTTTGAGGGTTTGGTTGGGAATATGTCACGTATCATCCTCCTCAATCTATTTTTAGATGCTCAAATTGTTTTTGCAGCCATATTATGCATCTTATAAGCCAATAACTAGACCATATTCGTTAGGGAGAAACAGTGAAATTTTAGTAGCCACATTGAAAGAAAGCAAGTGGATGGTTATCTCCAAAGGCTCCTGTTTTACCTGGGAAAAAACACTATTCTACTGGAAAATGCCACTGCCATCAAGCAAGTAGAAGACCCTTTCAATAAGTTAGTGTTTTACTTCACAAAAATCATAACGAGTGCAATAGCAAGGGCACGTGCCTGGTACTCTGTTAACACATGCTGCAAGTTTCTCTTTGACTATACTTTGTGCCAGTTTCTTACCTGCATAGAAAAGATGAATGTGTAAGCTACATATAAACAGGTTCATTTGACTTGCTAAGAAACCCGTAATCTTGATTAATACTATACATTTCTCAAAGAACCACAAAACTGCATCTAAGAGTAATCCCTGTCCCCCTCCCCTCACCGCATTCGTAGCATTATTGTGATATTTGTGTAGAGCAAGGCTGTTAGTACTTAGTACAGGTTCCTTACTCACGTGACAAAGAAAATAGAAAACGAATATGGTGATCCTTGAAATTAAAAGCATCATAGCGTTAAAATACAACTCAGGGAACCAATGATCATAGATTGTTAACTTTGAAATCAAATGAATTAGCATGTTCACTGGATAACAGAACTCTAGCTTGACCGTGATCTATGATAATAGGTTTATGGTTTGGAACATAGCACAACATAGAGAATATAGAACCGTGAGGGTACAGGTTGTGTTATACGTGTCAGGTTCCCCCAATCACAGAAGACGTCATATGCTAAAGTAGCTAAACATCAATCCAATATTGTAACTTTACTGATGTTAATCATGTTATTAAGAGTCCATATTGCCATGATTTTGTCTTATTCTTCGAACTACCATCATTTGAGTGATGAGGGATACGAGAGAACTTCGACCCAAGATCAATCTAAATTTAACTTTACCTATTCACACTCCGTACCACAGTAACTTAGTCATATTTTTTGATCTACCATCAGTGATGAGGGAGGCCAGATAACTTCGAGCCAACAATCAGCCAAATAGTCAGAGCAAGTTAACATACGCTCCTTCGCAACTTAACACAAAAAGGTGGTCAAGTCCAGCACAAGACCTTTCTTGCATGTTCAGAAGCGAATTGACTTCGCAAGATGCATATGGTATAGCCATATAGAATTCTATGAGTAGAGAACAATTGAGGTACAAGGATGTTCAAGATGAGCACTATATCCATAGTCTGTAGAGGATTTTGAGAACTTGCAAGGACATACAATCAGTATAACAAAGAACAGGAGAAGATAGAATTCAAAATTTCTCACCATTTTCATGTGCCATGCATCTGATGATGTTTATCAGTTGACATCGAGTAATTTCATGTCGTGGTAAAAAAAAAAAAAGTCATCATGTAGTTACCTGAGCCATACTCTGGTAGTTGTGCAATCAGAGACAAAAAGTGACAACTTTCTTTTCCTAAACTTCTCAATCTTCATCTGGCTGGGCAGCGAAGTTTGTGATGCAGAGTTCGAGTAATATTCCTTCGCGGAATAGACACGGTTTAGTGACTTAGGATATGTAAAGGCAAAAGGCTTCCTCCTTGCACTTGAGTAGATTACAGGGTAATTTGCCTCTTGGACTTCAACCAAACTTAAAACAGGACTACTTATCCTTTTCCTTCCCAGATCACATAACATATCCAAAACATATCTATTCTCAATCTAACTGTTAAAGTTCTTTTTTTCACCTACTGTGTACTGTTACACCACACAAGGCACTGCCAGAAACTTACAATATTAGAATTCATGCGTACACCGAAGCAGACATAATAGTATCATGGAGAGACATCGAAATGCAAGCTTGGTAACTAAATACCTATATCGAAAAACGATTACGTCAAAGAGAACAAGTGTTCTATCTCTTAGTATACTGGTTAAGCAGCCTAGCAAAGTAACAAAACTAAAATTCTAACATGCCCTTTTATTAGGAACAGTAACACAATCAACAATACTCATGTTTACCACCCAGAAAACAAGCAGTTCAATGTGAAAGATTGTAATTAAGGAGAGAGAAAACAATGCCAGCTAAGTAGCTAATTACCTACATGTAAACAAAGCACATTAACAGCATGAAAATCCTAACCTGCTTCTTTGTTAGGAACTGTAACATAAACAACAATACTGGGAACAGTCTTGTTACTACTAGCAGCTTCCATTCTCACAGTATGAATTCCCTTAGCTGCTGTTTGGCTACTGAACTTCGATCTGAACCAACCACAGCTATGACATGTCAGCATAAAGATTTATTCATCCCTGTCTCAACTTTTTGTCCACTTCAACTAGTTTCTTTTTGAATACTCCCTCCAATCCACTGGATTTTGCCCTTTTTGACTTTTCGAAATCCATCAAGTTGAACTCAAATTTAAATCATAGATTAAATAAGTTACATTTGACAACTCAGGCTAAAGTAAAAACGATAAAGTAAAGTCAATATTTACGTGTACTAATCCATCATTTAAACTCGCAACAAGTCAAAGCAAAAAAATGCAGTGAACGGAGGTAGTATTAGATATTAAAGTTGAACATCAGAACATTGAATTAAACTCATATCTTGTTAACATACTAAACGAACATTATTTAATTAGTCAAGTTATAACTTCAAACTTTAATCTAGTAGTCGTTTGCACAAAGTCAAAAAAGACAAAAAAATTATGAAAAAGAAGAAGTATAACAACACGCGTAAAGCTTAAATGTGAGATCACGGTGGAACCCTAAAAGTTAGGGAGAGAGGAGAGACGAGTACCGAACAAAGGCGGAGAAGGGGAGAGACTGGGCCCAACAAGGTTTGGAAGAGAGCGAAAGAGGCGGGCTGAGATTGGAGAGGCCCAGGCTGATCACGCAAAATGCTCCGACCAACGGCAGCCGGCGACGGAGGGATTTAACGGAGACGATGGAAGAGAGTGTTGGCAATGCCATACGAAGATGGAGCTTTTGTTCATTTCCAGAAGCTCCTTTGAGACGGACTTCAATTGGATTTGTTCCTTTTGGGTTTGGATTTGACGGCCCAAAATCTCGAAAGGAGTGGCCCATGTGACTGGCCCGATTGATCTCTGTACAGCCCAAATCCATTAAAAGGGCTTTTGTGGATAATTAATTTGTTGAGTATTTACAGAAATAGAGAAAGTATAGAAATCTGTTTTTATTAGGAGTGAGAACGGTTTGATCAGATCCGCTTTGTAGATTGAATACCGAATCGGAGCAGACCACTATCAACTTGAGAGAAAAAGAAAGAAAACTGGAGTTGAACGGGTTAGTTTCAACGGTTTGGGCCTATAATCATTTTTTTATTTTTTTGGGGCCTTTCACTCTACTATTTGGGTCTTCGTATCACTTCTACTCATTGATATTTTGTGGCCTCTTCCAAGAAACTTGGAACAAAACTACTAGTACGCAAACAATGGTCAAATCGTAACTAAAGTTTGGTTGCTTTAATGTCTAAATTACTTTTGAAATCGTGTGTATTTGGTTTTGTTTTAACCCGTTCAACAAATTTATAACTGAACCGAATGGACCGATTATTCAATTTTCCTTGGAGAGAACGAACCAACTGTTTTATGACTTGTTTGTGAATGGCCGAATTGGACGGTTGGGTTCCACCGGTTCAAATGCTCACCCCAGATTTCATGTTAGTGAAGGTCTAGAGGTTACCTTTTGTCTCTCTTAACTCTTGTTTCCTCAAGCGTCTCTCTGATTTTTTTTCCTTCTGCCAAAGTGTCATCTCTCTGACAAATTCCCTTTTCTGAGAACTGTATAAAAGAAGATGAAGAATTTTAGGTACAAAACTTTGTGGAGAAGAAAGCATAACAAGACCCCAATTTTAAGTTTCTTAGACATTAATGGAAGAGTAATACCCAAAGTAAGGCAACAACTCAGAGAACAATATGCAGGCACAATGGCTGAAACTTAGAATTTATTGCAACTGAAACTACCCTAATATGGAAAGGCTAATAAAAAGTCTTGCACAACTAAGTGCACTCAGTATATGAAAGTCTAATGTAAATGCCTCCGGAGGGTAAAGGAGCACTTGCTACATGTAAAAATGTCACCATATAAAAGTGTATAATTAAGTAGCCTATTATAAGGTTTCAATTTGGATAAAGATGTTAGAATTTTCTTAATTGTGTGCTGACATTACTTATAATATTATTTTGTTTTCTTTTTAAACGGGCCAGATGTCTGATTCAGATTTATAACCGATAAGCTCAAGTTTTAAGGAATCTAAGGGGCTGTACGTTTACGTTTTTCAATTTTTATTTTTGTAATGATGATGAAAAAAATACTTTTTTTCATGTATGTTTACATTTTTTCGGTTCCGTTTTGGATAAAATTTTCAAATAGTATCAAAAAAGCTGAAAACACCCAAAGGGTGTTTTCACCTTTTTCCTTGAACTGTATTCTCCTTATCAGAATATCACATCTTCTCCCTCATATCTAGCACCCTGTTTCAACAAACACTTACCAAACTAGACCACTCATTTGACGGTCTTCCTAGAAATGGAAATAGTGGGGTCCATTAATGAATTTGTTCAAAAAAAGTTGGTGAAAACGAAAATGATAAACGTACAGAAAAAATTGAAAAAGTAGATACGGAAAAAAGTAAAAGTACACAATACGATTTTAAAACTGAATACTAAATTCTGGAAACCAAAAACAGAATATAGAATACAGAAAAAAAAATCTTGTAAGCGTACAGGCCCTAAAGCACTTGAGCTATGGTTCAACTCGTGTTATCCATTACTATATGGTACGGTGTATAGCCTATTTAATTATTTGACCCTTTAATGAGTGAGCTCGCATAGATGGAATCCTATTTGGCCAGGTCCATTCTCCCGTCTTTATATAAGTGAAAACATGACTCGTTGAGTATGTAAGAGATATAAAGTTCACATTGAGTATCAATCCTACATCGAATAAATAATTAACAATACTTCAATATATATATGCCTTGTAAGCCTCTCCCCTCATAGCCAACTAGTTTTGATCCCGTGCGTTGCACACGAGAACAATTACTATCAAAATACTTGTTGAGAAATCTCGTATTTGTATGCCTAATAACAATTATAAAACTGTAGTGACAATAAGATAATTAAAAAAATTATTTTTTTAAAGGAGTTCTCTTACCAATCGTTAGAAATAAACTTGAGCGATAATTGTTAGTTTTTAGTGACAAATGAAGATGAAAATAGTGTATAAAATAATAAAAATAGTTTTCCTAACTAATAATAATTGCAGTGATAATAGTAACTAAAATAATCCGTGTCTTGAGATTGTATTACTTAAGATCACAAAAAAGTAACAATATATAATAATAATTGAAAAAAGTAAAGCGCAAACTATATATAACTTGTAATGAAATAAAAGGAAGGAGATTATGATAGTTTAATAGAAAAAGAGGATAATGTGTTTCTCTATATAATAAAAAAGATCAAGGTTAAAAAGGAATATATAGTGAATTACTTTTGTCAAAATCTAGGAACTAATGGAATCGTAAAGATATAAATAAAATTTTTGAGTGGATATATTGACATAGAAGAGAGAGAAATGATAAAATATATATAATTGGTTGAATTTTAAATGAAAAGAAGAAATTTAAATCAAATTGTGTGTGTGTGTGTATGTGTGTGTGTGTGTGAGAGAGAGAGAGAGAGAGAGAGTCCAAATCATTATTATAAAGGTAAGCAAATTTAAAATAGGAAAGTTCATATGTCGAATTAAGAGAATGTTCAAGTAAGAGATGACTGGACAACATTCTCTCAGTTTCGGCTTTCATATATTTATATAATCAGATTGGTTTTCAGAGGGATGCTTTCACTTAGTATCATAGCCAATCAATCCAGACCCAGCAAACAATTCATGATTAGTTGCTCGCCGTCACCTAGTCAGCCTGGCCACACGTGATGCGACATGTCGAGAGATATAAACCCAACATTGAGTATCAATCCTACATCGGATAAATGTATATACCTTGTAGGCATCTCTCCTCGTAACCAATTGATTTTGAATGGGATGCTTTCAAAAGTATTAAGTGGTTTTCAGTCTTAAAAGAGAGCGAGAGAAACATCTTGTCCTAGACATACAACCTAGCATGTCGATAATTGTTTCAGCCAATCACATTGAATCGTGACTCCAAAACCGTATCTAACATAAGACACAACTCACTGGTCCAAGACTAAGGCCCAAAATGGTAGAAGTACTCCCTGCCAAAGTTACTCATCAGATGATTTTATAAACTCATAACAGCATCTTTGGTGGTGAAAGTGCATTTGACTGTAGAAGTTAAACAGATTGAGCATACATAGGCAGGCATGCCCTTATTTATCCCCCAATAGGGATAAGGGCCCTTATAATTTTGCGCAACGGATCTTGCTTCTCCCCTCCACAGACAAAACTGTGGTCCCTTCCTCTAGCAACCATCGACTCCTAAAGCACACCCAGAAAGCTCATTAAGACATAGCTTAAGCCAAGACAAGTGACTCTCCAGCTTAACCTAATTGGTTTAAATATACATTTGGAATGTAATGAAACATCCTAAACTAGTTTAAACATGTCACCAAGTGGAGATTATTCTATTTGGGTGTAGACCTCTGATGGTGGAGACACAGAAGATCCGGCAGATGTTTGGGGGCGGTTGTGGTGGCGGACCACCGTGTTTTACTTGTTGCACATGCACGAGGGCTAAATGCTAGCTAGTATGACCTTAGTCTACACATACATATTCCTCTTCCATTTCTCTTTTCTCCTACCTACTAATTTTTTTTTTTCTTTAGCTTCTATTGTTAGTAAACTCCTACTAGTTTCTAAGTCTGGACATGTTTGTCAAGTGAAGTGATGATCTCAAGGTTTTTGTCCGTTTATTTTTCTCTTTGTTTAACACCGGGTGTTGGGTTGAGTTCAGAAAATGAATTTGAATAGTCTAAACAAATGCTTCTCCCGTCTTTTTTTTCAAGAAAGTTAAAATATTAGGACGCTTTGCGTAATTTTTATATAATTTTTTTAACCTCTGCGTTATCTACTTCGATATCATGTTTACAGTTACAGAAATGACCCCGTGCATATTAATATTCTACGACTATTCTATTTAGTAGCTTTGAGCTTACTTTGAATTAGATGCGAGGTCTTTTCATAATGTACGACTCAAATTCATATGTATCATGTCTTATGTCACTCAACATCGAGATGGCCGAAAACCGCGATGACCTCAATGCCCAAGCAAGGGCATTCACAATCAACTACTAGCTACTCATCCCCCTCATTTTGTATTAGTGCACGTTTCAACTAAGGCAGGGTGTTTAAGGAATTCTTGCATCAATTAGATCAGTAGCACCTCCATGTACTTAATGGACTTAGTCATTTTCTTGCTCTAAATTTCCATATTCTTCATGAGGCTTGACTTTAGTAGTCGAAATCAGAAGTTAAAGTTGGCCGCGTAAGGTAAGATCATGCTAGAAAAATCCTTCAAACAATTCGCATTGTCAAAGCAACATGTGAAGCAGGCTTGCTTTATTGAGATTGATTCACACACACACAAGAGAGAGAGAGAGAGAGAGAGAGAGAGAGAGAGAGAGAGAGAGAGAGAGATGGTCATAGCATATGCCTTAGGTAGCATATGACCAGCATTGGGTTTGCAGCAGTAAAAAAGAAAGAGAATCAAAGGCAAGAGGATTGGGATGGAGAAAAAATATAGATAGTGGGTGAATGACACCCTGTGGAGCTCAGATCTCAAACAGGAGCAAAGACTCTTCTTTAGACCAGACTTGAAAAAGAAAAGAAAAGTCCCAAGAGGCCAGGGGAGTGGGCCTTTGCTCGTGCTTCTCTGCACTCAAAGAGCCAAAACAACAAAGGGTTCATTGAGAAGAGCATTGCACAACCTGACACGATCCAATATGGCCTCTTCCTTATTCCCAAAGGGACATTTTCGGGAGTGAAAACTGCAAAAAGAGTGGCATGAGAAAGGTGAATTCCAAAGGGAGATGAGAAAGGATGGGGCATTTCCTGGAATTTGAGGAAAAAAGGGCTTGAAATTTGTGTCCTAAAGTCTCTTTAGGGATCCATTTACAAGCATGTCTACCAAGCATCCTAAGTTGTTTGAGAGTTGAAAAGCAAAAATCAAGCATCCTAAGTACAAATATAATGAACACACCCAACTTTCAGCTTTGAATTCACTAATTATGACAGTGGAAATTTGACGCTTTGTTCTTTTAAGATGATCACACTTTTAGAGAAATTTTAAAGTAAAAAATTGGTCAATTTTATTGGTTTATGAGTCTAATGAGGCCTGATGATTAGACAAATGTAGGTTTAACATTAATGACATGACTGCAATAGTGGTCAGTCTCAAATAGTTCTACTCTATCTTTTCTCACCAGCATGATTCATGCCTCTTGTAAGTACATGTTACTATCATTCATAGCTTAGTTGGGGTGTGCTTGTTTTAAGACCAACCACATTATTGTACCATTTAACTATACTGGTTTAAATCTCAATAATCAATATCAATAAATTGTAAAATTTTGCTCATAATAATAATAATAATAATAAAAGCAAGAGAGATTGAGATTAGTCAATTAATAAAAGCAGGGAAGATTGAGATTGGTGGCTTGATAATAATCACTTAGTTGAGGCTTATTTAGTGAGCGCTAGAACCTCGTGAATATATATACCAAGTGACCACACACAATAGATTTACATTACAAAAGTTAATGTTGACAAAATTGATTTTCTCTTAGAAAAAATTCTTTTATACATATTCCAACAAAAGAGAGAGAGTTCAGTCAAAGGACGATCAAAGGACCTACTTTTGTTGCCGTCAAAACTAGCTCACTTGGCTAGCCAGTGAAGAGCATAATTAGTCTCATGATAACTAAAAGTGATTTTTACATAGCGACATTGCCATGCAAGCTTTGGGCGGTCAGTTAGAAGGTCGGTCATCCATTGGTTGATGTCGTTAAACTTGCACAACGCATGCACATAGAGTTGTCAAACGGGCCGGGCGGCCCGCGGGCTGGCCCGACCCGGCCCGGTTCTGGCCCGGGCTGGTCCGGCCCCGTGCATGAACAGTAGCGGCCCCAGCACAGCAGGCTTGGGGCCTGGGCCTGGACCAGGCCTTCATTTGCTCCGAAAAAGCCCGGCCCGGCCCGAAGTCGGCCCGGGTCTGGCCCGGTTTGCGGCCCGGTCTGCGGCCCCACATGTTTGAATTTTTTTGTTTTTCCCCCCTTTCTTCCACCCCTTTTCCAAAATTCCACTTTTACCCCCCCAACAGCAATATAACGGCTAGTTTGGGGGGTATTTTAGTCTAACCTATATTTTTCAACTCCTTTACACTCTTACCCTCCCCAACAACTATAAACGGATAGTTTGTAGGGGTATTTTGGTCTTTTGTGAAGTTTCTAAAATCTATAAATTCACACCATTTCTCTCTAATTTTTCACACCAATCTTCTTACTCTCTCTTACCTAAACATTCTATATTTCTACAAGCTTTGCTACTATTTTCCTCTCCAATTACTACTCTTGCTAATTACTACTAGTATTTACTAATTAGTACTCTTGTTTATTAATTACTAGTCTTGCTAAATTCTTTTTAATTACTAACTCTCTAATATTTGTTACTCGTTCATTCTTTTAATTGTTATTTCTTATTACTACTCTTATACTTGTGTATTTAGTTACTCTTACAAAGTTTAGCTCGAAATATGGCTGGATTATTGAAGAAAATGAGGCGTGCATCGTCATCACGAAAAACATCATCATCATCGCAAGCACCACCACAAGCGCCAGCGCCACGGCCATCACAAACACCAATCCAAGCACCAACACAACCATTCGTTCCTGGACGAATGAGTACAGGCTGTATGATAGATACCCAAGCCAATTGGGAGTTCAATCAAAACATTCCAGATTTTGAATACACGCCTGATGAAGACCCCCCGCATTATAGTCAAGGACGCAGCTCGGTTGGCGAAGCTACTACTCCGTGGCATAATCTCAACCCTATGCCTGGTCATGATGAAGAAGGGCCGAGCAATGCCTCCGGTAATGAGCCAGAAGTCCAAAAGGGGAAAAAAAGAAAGCCGAGTGTTGGAATCATTTCGATGTAGTTATGGTGGACGGCATCCGAAAAGCTCGATGTAAGTACTGCGCTAAATTATTTTCGTCTGGTAGTGGTAATGGACATCTTAACAGGCATTACCCTCTGTGTGCACCTCGACAAGGCCACGTCGAACCTACCCAAACGCAGTTATCTTTTGACGGTAAGTTATTTGTTTATAATCAGCGAGAGCAAAGAGACGGTCTCGCTGAATTTGTTATTCATGATGAACAAGCCTTTTCTTTTGCCGATAATCCTAAGCACTCTAGATATATGAACACATACGTTCAACCTTTGTACAAAAAGGTTCATAGAAACACAACTAGATCCGATGCACTCCGACAGTACAATGCTGCTAAAGCACGCCTTATCGATTATTTCGATAAATTTGAAGGTAAAGTTAGTCTTACTTCTGATATTTGGCAATCTCCTTATACTTTTGTTAGTTATTCTTGTGTGACCGCTCATTGGATTGATGTAGATTGGGTTATGCACAAGAGAATCATCGCTTTCGAGCACTTCCCTTATCCGCATGATGGAATGAACATTGCTATTCTTATATTAAAAGCATGCACCACATTTAAAATTAAGGATAAGATTATGAGTGTTAGTTTTGATAATGCTTCTAATAATAAAGTTGCTGTTGCAGCTTTAAAGGAGACGCTTCAACCTGTACTTAATGGTGAATTATTTCATGTTCGCTGTGTTTGTCACATTATTAATTTAATTGTTCAAGATGGTTTAGCTGCTGCAGGAGATATTCTTCTCAAAATGAGGGGTATGACAGCGTATGTTAATAGCTCGAGTCCGAGAACACAACAATTTAAAACGTTGTGTGTTCAATATAATATGCCTCGCAGGAGAGCAGTTACAGATGTGGTCCACAGGTGGAACTCTACATACCACATGCTTTTACACATTCTGGCATACCGAGAAGTCTATACGCATTTTCTACTAACCCAGTTCCCAGCCGGCTTGCCAACTCAAGAGGAATGGCAGATGGCCACATACCTAGCTGAATTTTTGGAGGTATTCTACACGTCTACCAATTTATTGTCTGGTACGTACTATCCCACCTCTCCTCTCGCTGTAATAGAAATTCTGAAGATGGCTACAATGTTAACAAAATGGAGATATATAGGACCCTTTAAGGAAATAGTAAAAGTGATGGATCAAAAATTTAATAAATATTGGAGTAAACTGCCTGCTATTTTTACTGTGGCTACTTGTTTAGATCCTAGGTTAAAGTTGCATGGCGTGAACGCCTCGATACAAGAGATATCGAAATTAATGTGCTACACAGCAGAGGAGACAACCGCATTCACAGCAAAAGTGAGCAAGAGGTTTGAGGACTTGTTCAACGTCTATCGTAATTCTGCTGACGTGCGCGGGCGAGCTACATCATCATCCACTGTTGAGAGGTATTATGCGCCATACCTTCAGGGCTTTGAACATCTAGTAGCAAGACAACTACCAGGTGAAGGTACTTCTAATTCGGCAGGTTCGTATACTTTTTCCTCTTTTAATGAGATTGGTGTATATGCAAATACTGATCATTATTCTGATTTATCAAGGCAAGAACAGGTTAATTTTAATTTGTTAAATTTTTGGAAACAAAATCAAAACATGTATAAAACTTTATCCCAAATTGCACGGGATGTACTGCCAGTGCAAGCCTCCACGGTTGCTTCAGAGTCGGCATTTTCAGCCAGCGGGAGGGTTTTGGATGACAGGAGGAGTCGTCTTAACCCCGAGTCGCTCGAGCTATGTGTATGTTGGAAGGATTATCTTGATGCGAAATACCGCGAGCAAGATAAACCGATTGATGATAGGAAGAGCAGTGACTCGGATATTGAAGTACTTCTGGATGATTAGGTAATTTGTTTTTATTTTCCTCTTTTGATCCTTTTGGTTGACGTTGCAGATTTCTTGATCTTTGATTGCTGATATTTTGGATAGACATGCATTATTATTTTGATTGTTAGAATTTTAAGAATAAATTTTTTCACAAAATATACTTTTTTTCCATATATATAAAATAAATTTTTACAAGCAAGATATATATTTTTTCGTATATATAAAAAAATAGGTAACTTCGCCTGTTTGTTTACAAGCAGCCGGTCCCAAGCCCGGATAAAAGGAGGAGGGCCTATGAATACATTTATTATTTTTCTATATAAATTGTTATGTGTTAAGATTTTATTAATAAAGCTCACCAAGAAGAGTATGAAAATGTTTAACATATAATAAAAAATATAATGGCTAACAAATAAATATGTATATACATACATACATATATATGTATATTACTTATAATGAAATAAAAGGATAAAGATTAGGTTCGTTAAATTGTGAATATTGCCTAGAGATGAAATTTAAAATTGAATAACAAAAAGAAAAAAAAAAAAAGGGCCTGGGCCCGGCCCAAGCCCGGCCCTAGCTATTGGGCCTAGGGCCAGGGCCTGGACTGGGCCTAGGTTTGCCTTCGGCAGGCCCGGCCCGGCCCGGTTGGCAGCCCCACTGGCCCGGCCCCACAGCAGGCCCGATGGGCTTGGGCTGGGCCGGCCCTTTGACAACACTACTACATGCACAACAACTAAAGAGTTAAAATTCGCTAAAAACTTGACATCATGTACAATAAAAAGGGCTTCACGGACCGCAAGTAACTCGGCCACCTTACATTCTTGGAGCTTTGAAAATTATACTCTCGAGTACTACCAGATGATGTGAAGGTCACTTTTGGTGGCTTTTTGTTGCCAAATATACGATGAGACTGTAATAGTTGTTAATGGTAATATGCAGTTACTCTAACACCTCCATAAAACCTAGTTTTAATCACAATTCTATGAGTCCCTCCAAGAAGTCCAACAAAAGAATGTAGAATGTTATGTCCCGTAAAAAAAAAACAATACGACGCAAGAGATCTACGAAGTTAACTTAAACTGTATGACCTACATTAACATACTCTGATACGCTACGAAAGTATCCAACTCAACATCAATCGGTAGCGAGGAAAGGTGTTTACAAGACTTATATATTGAAGTATTTCTTATTATTTTCCAATGTAAAGTTGTAGCCTCAACGGGTAAATTTTAGTTAACATTTACTTAACTGTCATTCTAAAAACTTACCAAAGAGTATGCACATAAACATTTCTTTAAATGGTGGCGGAGACGGAATGAACCGATAAGTTCATTAAGACATAACCTCGGTGTAAACTTTTCAAGAAATCAAGGTGGTCAATGCCCATCTTAAATACTAATCGATGAAGAATTAGTGGGTAAAATACTAATAAAAACTTCCTTATCCCAAAATCAAGGTGGCCAATTGTCCACCTTCTACCAAGATCTCCCCCTGCCTTTTACGGACAGCAATGGTTAATGGTTAATGGTTAAGATCTCCCAAAATAAAGCTGCAAATTGCCTTTCCTATTTTCGTTCTTAAATGCTCAAGGAAACTAGAGAAGTCAAGTTCATAATGAAGTTATAGTATGCATGTAGTATATAAAGTAATTCAACATAAATAATCTGCATGATGAAACATTAAAGTTTTTGTGCATAATATCTCGTGGCATTACCTAACTTATTACGGTATTTGAGTTCATTATTCACTTTGCTGTTAAATTAACAGTATGCATCGTCTAACTGATCGTGATCAATGATTTAGCTCCATCCAATCTGGAGTAGAAATTCAAGTTCGTAATTTTACCGTCTTCCTCTTTTCCATTTTGTTCACAAGTTTTGAAGAATCCACCATTTATATTGTTTCACATTATTATAAGAAAAAACTTTCACCGGTAAAATCTAATTTGTCAGCAGCAAAACAAAATTCAATGTCTTTTTTTTTTTCATATCACAAATAAGGATCAGATTGTCCTTACCTTACTAAATTCACTTATCTAAATTGGTGAATATTAAACTTTTAAAACCCTTCACCCTCTTTTCCTTTATTTTTGCTTTAGAAATTATTTTCCATTTTATTTTCTGGGTAGAGAAATACGTAGGAGAAGGTCAAAGACTTACTGTACAGTCATAATTGCATCTCTTCTGATTAAAACGGTTGTTTTCAGGTTGTCAGCTGATTGATCAGAGCCCACGTGTCGCTACCCGACTATAAAGCCAAATTCGCTGTCGTTTCGTCACTGTCCAGAAATGCAATTTCACAGATTTAGCCCCCACCTATGATTTACATTGACTCAATTTAGTAAAACAGCACATGCCAGTTTACTTGTTTTCCTTTTTCACAATATATATATATATATATATATATATATATATATATATATTGCTCAAGTTAAATTTGCCAGTAAAATTAATGGTGATTAAGGTTTTATCCTAAGAAAGTTGATTTTCTTGTCAAATTCAACGCAGAATCTTTCATTAGAAACTTACTCCTGCAATTGACTATTTAAAAAGTATTAAAGGGTGCCTCAAAATTTAAAACACTTACCTTAAATGACAAACATATTCGATACAAAAGTATTCTTCGATATTCTCCAAAAAAATAACAAATCGGCTCATGTAAAATTAATTTATAAAAAAGTGTATATATAATAGATAACGATTATCTACTGTAAAGAATATGTATTGTAACAGTTTTAATGATAAGGTTGTCACTAAAAGAACATGTATCAAAATTTTCTATTTGTACGGGAGACGTTTTTAATATGATAATAATTATATCATAAAGGAGGCAAAGAATTATTTTGTGCTTGGTGTGTGTGTGTGGGGGGGGGGGGGGGGGGTGTACTTGGACTCTAATATCCATAGAAATCAATTGATTTCTCTACTAAATCCGTGAAAGAAATATAGTAACCGAAAAAAGAAGAATTCTCTGAAGGAAATATTTAAATTCAGTAAGGAACCACGCGTACATCAACCATTGTGCTTTGGACAAAAGTGACCCGAGAATCTCTCTCTCTCTGTCTCTCTCTCTAAAATCTTGTAATTGCCCCCTTTCTGTTCTCCACATTTTGCAACCTCATTTCCTCCTATTGGTGGGTGCCACTCCTGCCCCCCGCCCCTCTCTTCTCTTCAATACCCTAGAACCCATAATAAAAGGGTACCCTCATTTCCTCTCCACAAGCCGCTCTCTCTTTGCAGCAGCAGTCTTTCACAATCCAACTCTCTTAGAGAGAGAAACTTCTTCATCTGTTCTTTTGTTCTTTCATACCCATTGCCTTTTCATTCATTTGCTTTTGGGAGATATACTCTTCATGTTGTTTGGCAATAGAATCAAAGGGTAAAGGCTAAGTTTTGAGATGTCTTGTTAAAAAGCATAAAAGTAAATATAGACATTTGGGTGGGAGATTGTTAGTGAGAGAGATTGTGAGGTGTATTGGAAATGGCACCCAGTTTTGACTGTGTAGCATCCAGTCTTTTGTGTGCAGAAGACGACAATGGCATTTTTTATGATGATGATGATTATGGGTTGGTGGATGATTTTGAGGCTACATGGCACCATCAAAGGAACCATGAGCCCAGTAATCAAAACTTGAGCTTTTACAGTGAAGAGTGCTTGAAGGGCTTGCCCCTGCAGAGTGACGAGTGCTTGGCTTTGATGGTCGAAAGGGAATGCGAGCATTTGCCTGACAACGGTTACTTGGAAAGATTGAGGAACGGGGCTGTGGACTTGAGGGCCAGACAGGAGGTTGTTGATTGGATTGGAAAGGTCTGTTCATGAGTCTCTTCATGGATTCTTGAATTAATATTTATTCTTTGTTTTGATGTTGATTTTCTTGATTGGTCTCAAATGGCTAATCTGTGCACGCCCTAAATATTTACTTTTTTCATCATTTTAATGGGGTTTGCTTTTGGAATTTTATATAGACTTTTTTCTTAAGTATGATAGTTTCCCAACCAATTTTCCTTTTTTTTTTTTTTAAGTTTGTGGGTGTTTTGATTTTCTTTAATTAAGGATGGGATTTTCCCCTTTTAGTATTTGACACAAACATGAAAGGGATAAGGTGGATCCTCTACATTTTGCTTTTGGGTTGGCTGATGCTGATATGCTCAATTTGTTTTTATGTCTCTACTTTAAGGTTTCCATGATTTCACCCTTATGTTAGGCGTCTCTAATTGGATATTAGTTCACCCTTTTGTTCCACTTTTTAAATAATAGACCTCGCTTGAGTATAGTTATATTTTTCATTTAGTATCTTTTTTGTTTGTTGGAATTATTGATGTCAAGTCATGTTTAACTTTTCTTCGGCTGACGATGTACTAATGCCCTGCTTGCTTGGTCTAGCAGGTTCATGCCCATTTCAGCTTTGGACCTCTTTGTGCATATTTGTCTATAAACTACTTGGACAGATTCCTTTCTGCCTATGAGTTACCTGTAAGTTGATGATAAGTTCATGGTCAAATTTTTTAATGTCATTAGTTACAACTTTGGATCACATTGCTAATTGTGCACACCCTTGCTTGTGTACTCTTTTACAGAAAGGCAAAGCTTGGATGATGCAGCTGCTGGCTGTAGCCTGTTTATCTCTGGCAGCCAAAACTGAAGAGACTGAGATACCTCTTAGTGTAGATTTACAGGTGGACTGTTACTTATAGACTATTGCATTTACTCCCTTCACCTATTATGTGAAGTTTGATTTGGCTAGTAGTACTCTAAATTGTGGTAAATCTGGTTGTCCTGATGAAGACGAATAATTGCAGGTGGGGGAATCCAAATTTGTATTCGAAGCTAGAACCATACAGAGAATGGAGCTGCTTGTGTTGAGCACATTGAAGTGGAGGATGCAAACAGTCACCCCATTTTCTTTCATAGATTATTTCCTTAGTAAGATAAATGGGGATCAATTCACTTCAAGATCTTCAATCTTGAGATCAATCGAAGTCCTGTTAAGCACAATCAAAGGTCCATTTTCTTCTGATTGAGTGTTATCATACATGTATTTGGTCTTCTGTATAATGAAGACTCAGATTTGACAGAGGGACTAATATCTTGGTTGGTGGGAATTTGATGCAGGGATTGACTTCTTGGAATTCAAGCCTTCTGAGATAGCAGCAGCAGTGGCAATGTCTGTTGCAGGGGAAACTCAAACAGTGGACACTGAGAAAGCAATATCTGCTCTCACTCGGCATGTACAAAAGGTAAAGCTGGTGGTCCAAGAACCAGAAAGGGGGGAGACATTAATGATGAGTTTCTTTTTCTCTCTTATCATTTTGAGATTGATTACTTGCATCTTAATTGCTAACTGGTATTTTTGTTTCTTTGATTTGGGTTTTACAGGAAAAAGTGCTGAAGTGTGTTAAGCTGATCCATGAGTTATCATTGTTAAGTGAGTCTGTTAAGGGTTTAAGTGCTTCAGTCCCATCTGTGCCCCAAAGTCCGATTGGTGTGCTGGATGCTGCCTGCTTGAGCTACAAAACTGATGATGCAGCTGTTGGGTCATGTGTAAATTCATCGCATAACAGTCCAGATACGAAGAGGAGGAAGCTGAACAGACCCTGTGAAGTGGAGCTTTAGCACTGGTGTTGCCTGCAAATCTCATCACTTTGTTGCATGGAAAAGTTGACTCTGAAAGATGTCCTTTGAAGATACGTTCAGTGAGTTGGGTCATGGATTGGAGGATGGAAACTGGACTGTGTTCATGCCCTTGGCGTGAATGAAACTGGCATCAGCTGTTAAATATTAGACTTCTTAACAGCTACGTGAAAGGAAAGAAATGAGTTAGGGAAAAAGAAAAAAAAAATGAAGAAAAGAAATATATATATACATTTGCTTTGTTTTGGGTAGATACAATTTGTTGTAGGCTTGAGGTTCCAGTGGTAATGTGGATTGGCAAAAGGAAAAAATGGCAAAAATAAGGAGAGAGGACGAGGACGTGGACGCATGGGGAGGTATATTGAGGGTGTTAATGTTTGATTCATTGTTACGTGTATTCTCACATTGTATGGCATCCTGTTTCTTATGTGAAAATTCAGAGCAGAAGTGTGTGAACCGGCAAAGGGAAAGAGCTCCAAAGTGCGAACAGTAAAGGGATGCAGAAAAAGGATTTCAATTTGTATCTGGGTATTTATTTATTGAGAATAAAAAATTAAAGAAAAGCTGAACTGAACAGGCTGTGGAGCCCGAGGAACCAGCTCTTTGTTTGACCGGGTGTCTGGTTGGACTCTGGGGTTTGGTCCCCTAGTGATATGTTCTGTGACTATGGGGGCTTTGGGAACGCGAATACACACAGAACCTTGCCTAACTGCCCTCAAAAATATTCAGCAGAGAGAAGAAAGCATTCACTTGGTTGCTTTGGCAAGTTGGCCTTGCAGAAATAAAGGGTACCTAAGGGAAAACTTTTAATGAAATTATCAGAAAGAGCAATGCTCCTAAACTTATCTTAGTCGGATAAAAGTCTGGTCATCCACATCTAGGTTCAGCAAGAAGATGAACTAATGTACCCCAACATTCGTGGGTCTAGAAAGAAACATAAATTAGTGTCGCTTCTGATACTTACTGGCGTTCCATGTTTAAATAAACAGGAGAATGTAATAGCATAATAGAAGACTGTTTGTTTGTATAGTGGTATTTGAGATAATTAAAGGTATTAAGAAAACGTCATTACAACCATATCGTAGGCTAAAAACTTCTATAATAAAGGACAGCCAGAATACTTAGAAATTACCTTGACAGTAACTCCTTTGTCAAATTAAAGGGCAGCTTTTGCTTAAGAAATGATGCATCGTGGGGAAGTTGTAACATTTATTGCGCTAGTACTTCAGCACATGAAAAAGAAAAACATATTTCCTGGTAAATAGAGTTGAAAGAAAAGTGAAGTGCAAAGGTTTAGAAAGTATTCGTATTAGAGTTGCAAGTTAAGCATTCCACAGAGTCTATGCTGAGACAGGCTTTTCAGAGCAAAATTCAGTGTGAAACAATTATGAGTAAACAACTAAGGGTCTGTTTGGTATGCCTTTCAGTTTTTAGTTTTTTTTCTAAAAAAAAATAGAAGAGTTCTGGTTTTTTTTTACCAGTTTAAAAAACTGGTGGCTGTTTGACAGAATTTATTTTTTCAAAAAACAGAAAAGAGCAAGCGTTTGACAAGACAACTCTTTGGGTTTATTTTTTTTAATATACATTTTTACATAATTAAACATTATTAAAGATAATTAAGCAACTATATTACAATATCTTACAAATAATTAAACATAATTATTTAATTATGTTTAATTAAATAATTAAGTTTGACCGACGCCAAGACCACCGGACCGCCGGAGATGTGTCGGTGGTCTTGGCAAATTTTTGTACAAATTCACGAATTTTTACAATTACACCTTGACAAAAAATCATTTGTCACCTTTTCTATCGAAGGTGTACAATATAACTACGATAAAATTATATGACTGTTTAATCGTTAAAACTTTGACTTTTATACTTGCAAAATTTGTAACTCATAAAATTAAATAAAATACCATAAGTCCCACCTAATTCAGCTCTACCCCAGCACCACACCTAATTCAAACCCTAGTTCTACCCTCACCTAATTCAAACACCACAAGTCCCAGCACCACACAATGGCGGCGGCAACAGGGGCAACGACCACACAATGGTCCTCAACCTCATCAACAAGCGCCATCGCGCCCTGCGGAAGAAGCAGAACCGCATCACCTAGATGGAAGAGGCCGTGTCCCAGGGCAAGCCCATCAACAAGGAGCAAGAGGAAACCTTAAAGTCCAAGCCCTCCGTCCTCGCCGCCATCGACGAGCTTGAGAAGCTCCGTCAGCCCCTCTCCGTTGCCGTAGCCGACAAAACCCAGCTCGCCCTCGAACGCCACACTCCCACCCAAAACCCACCAACCCCAGAAACCCTAGAGAAACAAGCCGATGATGACGTGATTGGGGATTGTGAACCTGCTCTATTTTGGGACCATGTTTGATGTCAAGCCCGTTGTAGGGCTTTCGGATGGAGGGGGAGAGAGAGAAGAAGAAAGAATCGTTAAAAAGTGGGTTTTATACCCAGCTCGAAAAATGGCATTTTTGTTGCTAGTGAGGCCAATAGGAGACCTGGTAATTGCGAAAGCTCCGCGTGAAAAGAGAAGAAGAAAAGAGCTTTGAGCTCTTTTAAAAATGGCAAGAATTTTTAATCTCTGTTTTTTTTAAAAAGAGAAGCCAACTAAACAGCAAGCTTTTATGGGCTTTTGCAAAAAAAAGAGAAGAGGATCAAAAAAGAGCCAAAAAAAAGCCTGTCAAACGGCCTAAGTATGGCCACTCTGATTTCTCTGCTAAGTGATTATCTAAGAACTAAAAGAGCATGTACGATAGATGCATATACAAGGTAGACAAATAGATGAAACAAAAGTCTTGAAACTATAAAACACCCATACTTGGTTCAGCAACAGAATGATCAGTTTGAACCAATAGATTACTATTTTATCACTGAAGCCCCCTCTGTGTGTGTGTCACTCGTGGTATAATTGTTTGACATTCAAAGTAAAGTCATTTGACTATACACTCGGCTTGGTAAGTTGGAGAAAAAGAAGTTTACTTCTCTAATGTTGCCTTATTGTAGGGTCAGGGTAACTGCAACCCTGAAATCATTTTACTAGGCTGTCCTTTCAGAAAGCTCCATGTTTTCATTAAAATGCGAAGTACAATCATGAATGCAAATCTGGAAAGATTGTAGAGACTTGAAATTGCACAATAACATGTGTCCCTACTAACAAGCTGTGAAATGATAATGAATCAATGTTGTATGGTTCTTTAAATTCTGTCACGGATGTTGAATGAATTCAGAGAAGATAGAAATGAGAAGTGTACGCTTGTTCAATAAATACACAGGGCCCAAGACCAATTCTTTAAGGGGAAGGGAGCTAAGATGAACGAGAAGGTATCAGGATAGAGTGGTGCATGTGGTTCAGAAACTCAGAAGGTAGCAGCTGGTTCTTTTGTCTATTCCTTTGGATGATCAGCGACACCCCATAGCATTAGAAGACATGAATAATCAATGCTGCCTAGTAATATCTCATAAGGCAAAGAGCATTCACAAGAACAAAATCCTTAAAGAGAGACAGGGTGAGAACCATATCATACTAGGATTACATGAAACACTACGAATAAGCATATGCTTTTCAGCTTTCCTGTATAAAACAGATTTTGCTTATTGACCCTTGAATCGGGCCATGCACAAGAACGCATCAAGAAAATCTTTGGACAGATTTTGTTTTGATCTCCCTTTTGCTTTGTTATAGCTTAAGCGAAAAGAACCAAAACTTCAACTGTGATTTGTTTAAAGACAAGCTAATCTGGAACCGATGATGTATGGTATAATTTTGGAAAGAAATAGACTGGTGTAATTTGAAATTCTAGAGGAAATTCTTAACTATTCATACTCTTAAACCAAATACCAAATATTTCAACTCTGTGCGCATTATTGTCATTGCAACCATAAGC
>JAVXUP010003418.1:0-69292 GCA_033070095.1 Escallonia herrerae | reverse complement strand
TGGTTCGCGGTTGGTCAGAACCACCCCTTGGACTGGACGGTTCCTTCTTGAACCGTTTCGGTTAATTCTAAGAACTGTGGATCTCACAGTTGACAAGATACTCGACTCACATGGGTCATATTTATTAGTCCAAAACACTCAACTTAGACACAGAGCGAATGACTAATATCTAATGCAGCAGCTTTATCCGGTTCAAAACTCCGTTATGTGCTTGATATCACGTATGTACATGTTAGGATTACATAACGAAATAGCAAAACGTTGTTTGTGACAAGAATAACCTAAAACCTAATGACTACCAGTTCCAAGGACACTAAACAGACCTGGTCTCCCAAAACCTGAACATTTTTTTACGCGAACTCCAATCATTGTTGCTCGTTTCACAACGTCCTCCGTGGCATTTACAAAACGTCATCCCCAAGGTTTTGACGTGGAACTGTGGATAACCATGAGGCCAGCATCCTCAAGCTTCGAATTGTATGTCTTTCTGTTGGCCAACACCAAACCATCGAGAATGATGGAATCAAGCTTGTAATGTCAATGGGACATCCTTAGTGGCTTAGGAACATCTTTAGATTGCTCAAGACTATGATCTTCATTTTGATACTAAACCTTCTTCTCTATTTCCTTGAATTGGGCTTTTTTTTTTTGTTGTCTCAAAAGTTTTTCAACAATTCTAACGTTGATTTTTGTGACATCCATTGGATTGTAGTCAGCTTTTTACGACAAGGACCTTGTTTTGACACGACTAATGTGAGGCAAAGAGGTCATTTGATGTTGATTTCGCCAACAAAGGCTTTAGACAACGACTTTCTGTGAGTGAATCTTCAAGTGCGCATAAAAAGAGAGGTTGAGTTTGGTTGCTTCCCTCTGATGAGGAAGATAAATAAGATCAAGGGGAAAATGACTGTAGCAGCAATTTATATTAACGAGAAGGGAAGTTGTTGCGATGGAACCTAGTGGCTTGCTTATGGCAGAAGGATAAGAATGTGGATGTGATGAATGGTGAGAACAATGATGGTGTCGTATACGGGTTTCCTCCCCCTTCGGGTGGCATTAGTGTTGATAATTACATTAGTAAGATGCATGTGCGTTGTGAACGGATTACTACTTCAGTAACTGATTTCAAAGTAGAGTTTCATGTTCATTATGCTGAATAATGTAACAGATTATTTGGTATGAGTCAAACTGCTTGTTATCTATTTCACAGGTAACTAACAGTTATACATTCCTAAAAGGCACATGTACGAATTCATTTCCTCTGCTTGTTCGCTTGCAAGGGTTGGTGCTAGTTTCAAGGAAAAGGTTTTACATCGAACACATATAATCATTATCCTTGTACAACGTTAATCTAACCTCCTACCTTAAATTTTACAGCAATTTGTTCAAGCAGCTATATAAGCACTCCATTCTTGATAGTATGTTTACCCCTCGCACATATGAGCAAAAGTGCAAAACTACATATTTAAATTACAACCTAATGAGTATATTTAGTTAGGATAATGTATCTCCTCGTATCTCTTGAAATTCTCACCATTTATGTCTGGGTTAAGAATGCGTCCCTTCGTCCTAATCTTTTTCTTAAAACAACATACACATGTGCATTACAAGGTTCTAAAGAAAAAAAGAAAATGCATTTGGGTGATTCACCATTTACGCCTTTGTTCTGTCTAGATTTTTAGTTTATAGGTTTGTTGACCTAATACATGAAGAGACATGAAAGGGATTTGATCTTATACTAAATTACAATATTATTATGAGGTGGATATATTCACCCCTTAATATGCTATAACACCACCTCATTTATCAGAAACTGAAGACTGTGAATAAAAGTCAATTTTTATTCACAAAAATGGGGTGGTAATAGCACCTCCTAGCTAAACCCTATGTTACATGGACTCGATAAGAGTGTCCAGGTTGGATACGTGTCCAAATGTCAGGTTCGTCTAAATTTGAGTTCATAAGACACTAGGAGACAGCAAATTATTCATAGCTATTAATACTCTTAGTTATTCCTAAGGTAAAATAGTGCTTTATGTATAGCACATGGTTTCAATTGAGAACTTGGCTCATTGCCAAGTAATACCAACCAAAAAAAAAACTATAAGATAGTGCTCATAGTGGCATATCTTATAAGATCTGGTATCGGATGCTTGACCACACGAAGAAGACTACCATGCATCAAAGAAATGAAATCCATGATTAGCATGTCAAATTCTATAAGGTTTGGGAGCTAGGGTATGACTTTGGATTGATGTAATCCCTCAGTTACCCTAATCCCTCTTGCTTAAGGTCCTGAGGTACTGGGACCGAAGGCGTTATCCTTTGGAAATTATGGTATTGCCAAGTGCCCAAGTCACCCACTTCTCAGAGGAATTTCACTGATTAGAAGTTTGTTATGGTGGTCTCCTTTTTGGTACGCTTACACATGATGGAGGGGAAGAGGAAGGTGGAGGATAAGGTGACCTGAAAGCAGTTTCTCGGTCGATTGATGTTCCCTTTATTGATTTGTGCTCATCTTTCTTTTTCTTGAAAAGAATATTTTGAAATCCTTCCCGCCACCTAAGGCGTGCCTCTTTTCTTGGGAGGTGGCAGCCAGAGATTAACTATGAGGAAATTAGTTTATAATTGGTGCTTTGCATGCAGAGCGAACGGTGAGCCAGTGGATCCACTTGTCTTTTGCTCATTGGGTTTGAGTTGGTCCTTGTAGAGCTGTGGACCTTTTGGCTGTAAGGTGTGATTTCCGTTGCATTTTTTTGGTATGTTTGGAGGGAAAGGTTTCGAGGGTGTAGAGTTGCCTTTGTCTAAGCTAAAGCCTCCTTTTTGCAGCATCAAAGAAGACTTCTCTACTTCTGTGACGCATTTGCCGTTTTCCTTTCTGTAGCTTCTCGCTGTCACATCATAGCCGAGTGTGTTTAATTTTGGTACACGGGCGATGACCCTTTTTGGCATCACTGTTTGAACGAAATTGTACTTATCTGAAAGAAAAGAAAACTTATAACATCATTGTTTGAACGAAATTTTACTCAATTGAAAGAAAAGAGAAATTATAACACTTCCCTTAATCAAATAAAAAAGGAAATAGTAGAAAGCATTCAAACCAAAAAAGCGAAATATTATACATACACATGTTGATGGTATGCTAGTAGGCAATGCATATGGTCATTAAGAAAATTTCCTGACACTTCAAACAAGAATTCATACCAATAGCTACGTGTCCAAGTTTTGAATCGTTATCTTTCGCTTATATAAATCTGATTCTACTTATTACAATGTATGAATAGTTTATTGTTAGCATTTTGATTATTAATGATAAGAGATAGATTTGGCTACATATTTTTATTACTGTTTTCTCTTGACCTGCTCTGAAGTGTTTCCTATCCCTCTTTGCACTTATTGTGTCTACATATTCCTTTCAACTATGCCACCCACAATTAAAACCTGCATAATACTTAATGCGTGTTTCCCAAATGGTTACTATATATATGATACTTAACGCATTGGCACTAAACGATCATTATATATCTGAATTTTCGAATATGGGAAACAACTCCTAAGCAGATTACTGAACTCGTCTCTATTTGTAATATTAGTAGATTGGTGCGTAATAATCTTACTTTATTAATTGGATAGAAACACAAGATTTTTGCACCTTTAGTGACCTACGACATTGGTAACCGACAATGTTAGTCTAAAGAAACTTACCTGCAGACATTCATAATTGCATACCAATTGTTACAACTGTTAAGCTTTTATCTGCAGAAATGAAGATAGATACAAAGTTAGTGTCGGCAGAAATCTAAGTTAATTGATAACCATGTGAGCTAACACTTTAATCTACTTCTGGAAGGCAGGCGTGGCAATTCCATAATTTGAGGTTCCAAAAGATCGACCCAAATTTCTCGACCCTAGCCTACTGTCTACATGACCTCACAACCATACAAGAGCAACAATGTTCTTCTAACCTTCTTGTCATTGCTTTCTCTGTTGCCTGGGTGGCAGTTTTTTTTTTGGTCAATAGATTGTACACGTCAAGGAATGTCCCTTTGGTGAAGATGGTGAAGCTGCAAGCCTCATAATGTAACGCCCCGACTTTTTGGAGCGTTGATTTGAAATAAACAAACGCAGAAAACCTCAAAATATCAAAAAGTCTCACAAATTGGTTATTAGAGCATCTACTAATGAGTTTCCAAGATACATAAATAAATGTCATTGCCGCCTAATGCAGATATATAGTCCCAAATTACCCCAACAGGGAGTTCTAGAATAAACTCTAAATATTATTTCTAAAATGCTAATACTGACTTTGGTATAAAGCTGCTAGCTCTCAATCACACAGCTAGCCCTATAATCTAGTCTCTTCTACTGATGATTTGAAAGAAAAACAATAAGGGAATGAGCCAATGCCCAGTAAGGTCCCTCAACGGACCAACCAAAAGGGATACAAAAATGTTTGAGAAAACGAAATTACAAATGTACAGAATTTTAACGGAACGGATACTAGACGTAAATTCAAATTGCCAAATATATTGTGTACGGAGACAGACACTAGAAGAGCTATCCCGAAAATAAGGTCACACATGTCATCAGTCAACGTGAGACAAGGTTAAGAAAATTAGATCGTGATCTCTAACTCATCCTACTGGGCTAGCCCATGTTCTAATCCACGTGGGTAAGGAAGAATCATTAAAGTTAGATCACCGTGACATGGCTCACAAGATTACGTACATATATGTTCAAAGAATTGGCAAGAGACGAACAAGTTGCCTACATGATGCAAACTCATGGTCATATAAATGTAGCGGCATACGTCTCATGCCAAATGTCACTCCTAAGTTACACAAAGTCATGTAACATAAAAGTAACGTACTTATAAAGCAATTCAAATAGAGTGTCTATAACAAGTGAGACATATGGCGAAAATGATGTAAGGACGAGTTCAACGGAAATTGAATCGGCTAAATTGGCGTTCGTATGAGCTCAGTACAACCAAAGGAGAAAACAACAATGAAAGGGGTCGCAAGATAAAATAATGCCACTAGCGGCGCACATAGCTAAGGCCACTGTGACGAGTTGCATGTCAAGAGGTGAGGGCTGATTCCAAAACGAAAGTTCTGGTTTGTTGAATGCAAAGGACAAAAGAATATTTTCTAAACTTCGCACATTAAGCAGCGGAGGAAAGGAATATAACAGTGGTAACTATTTTCATATGATTACAAGGACACAAAAAAGCTATCAGCTGCCAACGAGTTCCAAAGCATTAGCTGGCAACGGGTTTCAAGACAGCCGGTCAAGATTAGGGATAAGGTAGCAGGTTTGTTCTTGCCGCTCCCAAAGCAATAATAGCAGTCAGACGGATTGAGGTGAGAGAGCCCATTTACCTAGATCAGTTTACTTGTGAATTCGAAACACTTCAGCAGCAAACACGAACGCAAAAGGGATAGAAGAAAACTGGAATCGATATTTATAGAAAGGGACACAACGGGTGGTAACTTGTGCAAATCAAAATTAACGAATCGAACTAGTCCAATAATAATGAAGAATTCAAGGATTGAACCGTACAAATATAAGACTGATTGGTCCGATAGTGATCTTGATTTCAAACAGTAAACCCTTGCCTCTAATTGCACAATTTAACTCCAAAGTCTCGATCTTCTCAAACAAATTGTATCAAAAACATAATTCCAAAATATTCGAACTATCACAATAATTCATGTGATTCTATCGCAAACCTTAATCCTAATATCAAAATAAGCTCTTACTTCAATGTAATGATCAAACTCTCAGGATGTCTCTTCCTAGAGATTTTGGAAGGCTCTTTTGAAGTTTGTTGTAATCTTAGGAAATATATATTGCAGGTAAAGTATTAGAAATCTAAAAGAAATATAATTATATTCGTAAAATATTTAGAAGTGTAAAATACCCATCACGTAAAAAATTCTCTAACTTTCTAAATGGGTCAAGCTAAAGCGTAAATTTAAATTGTGTCATCTAGTCTCAAAAGTATAATCCACTTTTTCAGAAAAAGAAAAATCTATATTGTTTCTTAGGCCCAAGCACTAAGACAGGAATTTACAAAAAGCGCTTAATGCAAAGTCAAATATATATACATATATTAATTATTTATTTATTCATTTATTTCTGAATGCATTTAAATATTCGGGGTCTAAAGTCCTCCCCCCCATCAAAAAAAAAAAATTTTGTCCTCAGAATTAAAATGCACACGAGGCGTCAATAACGTGCAAAAGAGTACGTCGCATAGATTCCTCAAGATTCCCAAGTGGCCTCCTTCGTGGTTCTGCCGTAAAATCTTGACTAAAGGAATGACTTCATCCTTAACGCCTGATTACGACGGTTAAGAATCTCAATTGGTTGCTCTTCTTTGGAAAGGTCTTCCTGCACCGATAAAGGCTCATAGCATAAACGTACTTCATTAGATTTAATATATGGAAAATATTATGAACGTGCGAAACCTCTGGCGGAAATGCCACTCTATAAGCCACCGGCTTGATCCTCTCCAAAATCTCGAATGGCCTAACAAATCTAGGGCCAAGCTTGCCCTTCTTACGGAAACGCATCACCCCTTTCAAGTTAGAACTCTAAAAAACATGTGATCGCCTACCTTAAACTCATGTTCGCGGCGGCGGTGAGATGTATAGCTGCGTTGTCTGTCCTGGACAATTCTGTGACCCTCCCGAATCAAAACAATTTTCTGAGTGGTCATCTTCACCAACTCTGGTCCTAATAACTGTCTCTCTCCTACCTCATCCCAACATAGTGGAGTCCTGCATCTCCATCTATATAATGCCTCAAACGGTACCATCTTAATACTAGCCTGATAGTTATTATTATAGGCAATCAAGATAAGTGGCTATGCCAACTACCACCAAGGTCTAGTGTGCAAGTCCTTAACATATCCTTTAAGCGTCACAAATGATACGTTCAGTCTGCCCATCTATTTGTGGGTGGTAAGCAATGCTGAGTAGGAGATTAGTGCCCATAGAATTATGGAAACTCCTTCAAAATTTCAAAGTAAAAAGTAGATCCCGATCTTACAATATAGATAATAGTACCCCATGCAACCTCATTATTTCGTCAATATATAAGCTAACTAGCTCACATAATGGTACTGTGCTCAGATCGGAACGAAATGTCTTTGTTTATCTATCAACAATAACCCAAATAGTATCAAAACCTTGACTGTCCTCGGTAAGCCTCCCACAAAATTAATGGTCACATGCTCCCACCTCCACTGCAAAATCTCAAGTGTCTGAAGTGATCCGGTAGGCTTCTATTTTTTCGTCTTCACTCTCTGACTGCCAAACATGGGTGAAAATATACTTGAGACTTTTATGATCAGTGTATATCTCACAGGTATTACCATACAAGTAATGCCTCCATATCTTCAAATCAAAGATCACAACTACTAACTCAAGATCATGGGTAGGGTAGTTTTGTTCGTAGGCTTAAGTTGCCTAGAGGCATACGCAATCAGCTTACCATGCTACATGAAAACACAACCTAAGCCTCTCTGAGGCATCACTATAAATTACAAAACCTCCAAAACCAGATGGTAAGGTCAATACAGGTGCAGACACCAACCTCTCCTTCAATTTTTGAAAACTGGCCTCAAACTCCTCGCTCCAAACAAATCTGATGTTCTTTTTAGTCAACTGAGTCAAAGGCATAGTATTTTCGAAAAACCTTCTATAAATCGATAGTAGTGACCTGCCAATCCCAAATAGCTTCGCACTTCAGTAACAGTGCTGGGCCTCTGCCAATCAGTTACCGCTGCGATCTTAGAGGGGTCAATAGTATTTCATCTTTAGACACCATATGTCCTAGAAATGTAACTTGCTTAAGCCACAACTCGTATTTCTTTAACTTAGCATACAACTGATTATCCTTCAAAATTCGTAGGATAATTTTCAGGTGCTTCCCCATGCTCCTCCTCTGACATAGGGTACACCAATATGTCATCAATAAAAACAGTAGTGAACTGATCTAGATACTGTTTAAATACACGATTTATCAAATCCATAAAAGCGGCGGGGGCGTCAGTCAATCCGAACGGCATGAGGAAGAACTTGTAGTGCCCGTAACAAGTCAGAAACGCGGTCTTTGGCAGATCTTCTCCCATAACTTTCAGTTGATGGTATTCAGAATGTAACTCTATCTTCAACTGAAAGGGCTAGCAAGAGGTAATCTTCAGATCCTTGGTGGGTCTTATAAGACTGATCTCAAATTCTCATTGGGTTACGATCTCCCTTCATTATACTCAATGTCCTTGGTAAGTCAAATTGTAGACCTTTTTCCATATGAGCACTGAGACTCCTCTAGCTGACGTGGATAACAACTGATCCCTCACTGATTAGACCTCCTTTTATGCAGGCTGTCGAGAGTGGGCTGTTATGACATTTTTAACAATGTGGACCACAGCCCCAGCATAGGGCACCCCTTACCAAACGAGCTAGTGAAGAGGTACTTGAGGTCCCTGACAGGATCATAGAAGCCCAATTTGAATTTCTCTAGATATGTGATCTTGCGGCATCAAAGTTTCTAATGACCCACACTATGCCTAAAAGAGCTAGCTAGAAGGTATTCCTATGACAGTGCGTGCATCACCTAAAAGGAATAGCCAAGGGAAAATTGTTTTGAGATTATGTCACTAGACCCTTTGAGGGATCTCAAGATTTCATAGGTACTCTTCTTGAGAAAGGCTTATGCCTCGTTGGCGGATCGTTGTTCTGGGTCATAAAGATGGTATCTATTAGATGTGTAGTTGCAGGATCCATGCAAGAAGCCCACGAATCTCCCTGGGATTTGCGAATTTCCGCTCCCAAATTGGGAGCTTATTGGAGCGCGAACCGAGGTAGGTTGGGATCGCGAACTCAAGTTGCTGTAGATTCATTTTTCTTGCTGGCACTATCTTATACATCGCTGATGGATATTCTTTCTATCTTCAATGGAGGCAAAGGTTTCAAAAAAAAATAGGAAGATGAAGCTGAAAAGCCTTGAACCAAGAGAAATCATTTTTTATTTGGTTCTTATGAAGTATTTATTAGGCAATGTTGTGTTGTGACTTTGCTGAGAGGTAGAGCATTGGGAGTGGGCTAAAAAGTGTACAACAATACATGTTTTTGGGATGGCCACGCCAGGCTTTTTTCCTGTTGGTCAATAGAGAAGGCACCTGGTCTATTAATGTCAACACACATAAGATCGGATTCTCCAGTAGACTAAAAAAGTAAGAGTAAGCTACACCAATGGCCATCCAACTTTGGGCCAAATTTCACTTTGCCCGCTAAATTTACATTTGTGTCATTTTGGTCACTGGACTCGTTGATTTGCCCAATTAATCATTTCGTTAGCCGGTGGAGCAATATGTTTGTTCAGTTGTCACGCGACTCGCGGCGGGCTCAACTTGAATGTATTTTGTGACTATCTACAGACTTCCTCTTTCTTTTTTTAATTTCCTTCTGCCTCCAATTCAAGGGCTGCCACCAATCACCCCATAACCGCATCTACTACCACCACCCCCACATCTGCTACACCAACCACCGCATATCCAGATCTGCTGTCACCACCCCAATGTACCACCAGCCACCAAGTACTAACCACCCTATACCCACACATCACCCCAATATCCGCAGCTGTTACCACCAACCACCTCACCCAAACCTCGCCATTCACCATCACCACGTTCTTGCCACCCCACCCAAGCCTCGCCACCCACCTCCACCACCACCACGACCAAGCAACCGCAGCCAGTTGCTCCACCCAAGCCTCGCATCCATCACCATAGCAACCAAGCCGCCACCCAACCCAAGCCTCGGCACCTGACCATGCTGCCACCCCAACAAAGGCCTCGCCCCTCGGCGTCCGTGATGCAGCCAACCGGATCGTTTCTGCCTCTGAAGCATCTGGCCTCACATTCTTGCCTGCTCAAATGCCTCAAGGTCTTCATCTCTGTGTCTCCACCCACCAACGCCACTACTAAGTCACTGCATGAAACCAAACTTAATAAAACTTCCAATCTGTCTTCCTCTCAAGGTCTCTGCCCCCCCGGAAACTGCAATTGCTGGATCTTCAGAGATGAAATGGTAGGGTAGATTTGTGGGTCGAGTGAAAAGGTGACAGTGCATGATGGTAATAGGTGTTTTGGTTTCGGGATGGCGGGGGTTGGTTCTGGTCGTAGGTTGTGGCAGCAGAAGAATGTGGTGATCGGTTGCAGCAGTCGTGCGATGGGGGAAGGGTAGTCCTTGTTGGTTCCAGCCTATGAAGCACGGGTACGGGTGCGGGTGCGGATACGACACGGGTGCGGATACGCGGATACGGCATTTTTGAAAATTTTAGGATACGGGTGCGGCGGGGATACGGCAAATATTATATATATTTTTATATATATAATATATGATATATAAATATTTTTACTATGTACAACTAGCATTTAAATTCTAAATCAAGACAGTGAAGAACAAAATATTGAAGACAGTGGAGACATTAGACATACCTTCGAAGCAAAGCTGCCGGAGGTGAGTAGGGTGGTCGCGAGTGGTCGCCGAAGGTCCCCGATGGTCGCCGGAGGTCGAGGGAGGTTTTCGGTGGTCGCGGCAGTTCGGCGGTGTCGTGGGTGGTCGCGGCTGTTCGGCGGTGTCGTGGGTGGTCGCGGCTGTTCGGCGGTGTCGTGGGTGGTCGCGGCTGTTCGGTGGTGTCGTGGCTGGTCGCCGAAGCTCCCCGATGGTCGCCGGAGGTCGAGGGAGGTTTTCGGTGGTCGCGGCTGTTCGGTGGGTGTCGTGGGAGATCGCCGGTGTCGAGGGAGGTCGCCGGTGTCGAGGGAGGTCGCCGGTGTGTCGAGGGATGTCGCGGCTGCGATCTCTCTTTCTCTATCAGACGAGAGATCCGTGTGCCCTAATTTGGTAAGTATTGTTCATTTTATGTTTTCACCCCCAAATAAATTAAGTTTTGTGTGTCAACCCCCGAAATTATCTTCTGGATATTATGTTTTCAACCCCGAAGTGTCGGATCCGCACCCGAGCCGCACCCGAGCCGTATCCGAGCCGCACCCGAATTTCTGAAAATGAAAAAATAAATAGAAATTAACGGGTGCGCACCCGACACGCACCCGAGCCGCACCCGAGGCGCACCCGTGTCTGATGCGCACCCGACCCCGATACTCCTACCCTTTTGAAGCACCCGTGCTTCATAGGTTCCAGCAGTTGTGGTGGAAGGTGTGGGTTGGCGGCTGGTGGTGGTGAGAAAAAGAAATAGACTTGAGTGACACTCACATTTTTGCCCCTCAATTAAGGGTCGTGGGCAATCACCACTTAACGGCCTTTGCCTAACTCCGGCTTACAGAATGGGTTGATTGACCAAACCAACGAGTTCATTGACCAAAATGACGCAAATGTGAATTCAGTTGGCAAAGTGAAATTTGGGCTATAATTCAATCGCCATTGGTGTAGTTTACTGAAAAAATAAATAGATATCTATGTAGGTAAGAATAATGCAAAATAAACAAGATATTATATTAATGTATATGCAAGTCTATGTATATATACATACGTATTTAAGCCGCTCTCAACTCTGATCCTTCTAGGTACCTAAGCTCCCATTTCCCACTCCCACACCTGATCCTGCTATGTGGAACTAATATTAGAGGGGGTGGTGAAAAGTTTGTACCAGGTAGTCAGTCTATTGTGGTTTTTGGTAGGGGTTGTATGTGGTACACACGCTTAAGAATGGATTTCGTAGAATGTGTGACAAATGTTAATATTAGGCCTTACAGGGATGCTAACGCCATGTTTAGTTACCATTTTTTTGTTTTCTTTTTTGTGTTTTTTTAAATATGAAAATTATGCTTTTTCAAAAAACTGAGAAACATTTATTAAACTTGTTTGGATACCATTTTCAGAATTACAAAATTAATGAAATTTAATTAAATGCCACTTAATTTTTTTTGAAACTCCTCTGTTGTTTAAATATCATTTTCACAATTTTACAAGTCAAGATATGTGGGGTCAGTTGCAATACTTTATTTGCCAATAATTGGTGTCTAGCATGTGAATTTGGTGTTCTTGAAAACGGAATTCAGAAATAGCAACAAGCAAGAAAAACTCAATAACTAGAAAGTGGAAACAGCAAAAATGGTATCTAGCTGGAGCACGGCATAATTAGAGAAGATGAGTGACCCCGAGATCCCAGGTGGGAAGTATTAATATGAGATTGGCCTTACAAGGCCCTTCCAAGGAGGTCAACAGTACCTCCTGGCTAGCCCCTTTAGGTGAGGCATATCAACTGATGATGATTGTTGAGAGGAATTACATGCCTTGTTCCTTCCCTGACGCTTCACAAGCCTGCTCCACAGGGGAAAAGGAAAAGGCAAATTAGGGGGTTGGTGGGTTTTTGTTCGTGAAACATCAGGTTGGTCACTAAGTATCAAAGCTATAATATTGTCAAACACTACTAACTGTTCTTTTCTGTCCAACAGGTAAATAAATGCTTCCACAGGTTGGTCACAAGTATATAAATGCTTCCACTGTTCCTCTCACCCCGCAGCTATGGTTACTCATCCTGCTGATTGGCTTTCAGCTGGCAGCTATGGTTACTCATGTAAGAGATGGGCAGCCAGGTCACAGACTGGTCGGTAGAGGTTAATTAGATAGGTGCAGGAAGATGAAACTGGCTGCCCCAGTTTTTGTAGTGGTGTCTTGTAATTAGTAAGGAAAATTATGAAAATTGCTGCACCAGTTCTTGTACCCTTTGCCGAAAAAACAAATAATAATTAAAAAAAAGTGCAGAGAGGAGAGGGAGAGAATCTCTTTCCCTCTCTCCGTGCTCGCTTTTTAGAAGAAGCTGTATAAATTCTTGTAATCTTGTAATTAGTAAGTGAATCTTTTGTTAGAAGAAGAGGTACAAATTCTTCACGAATTGCGTTATGTTTTTGTGGAAGTTACGTCATTTACAGCTAATCGATTTTCTTTTGCAGGTTGTAATGTTTGTGAGGTTGCCATCGTTGGTTCAATCTCCTGAATTGTGGAGATCGTGCCGTAGACAAACGTCCTCTACTTCGACTCGTTGCCTTGTACAGGCACATTTGGTCAAAGATTTTCCTCTTGAGAAAAAGAAAAATGGAGAAGAACGAGTAAAATCATGGGCAAAATGCACAAATTACACCTGAGCTTTACCTTACAGCCAGTTTCTACTAGCTTCAGTAACTATACCACTTTACACTTTTTTTATCTTTCAGTTAACAGAATTAGCGAAAAGACGATAATATCCCTCGTATAAACAAAAAACTTTACCCAATCATCTCTCTCTCTCACCACCCCCCTCTCCCCACCCCTCCCCATAGACGGACACAACTCAGAAACACACCGGAGCGCGCACACACAAAAACACCTCCCAGCACAACCACCACTTATCTTGCACGCCGAGGGCCACCAACGGCCACCATCCACTGCCGGTCGCATCTCAAGGGCCATCGCTAATCGCCTAACCGCTGGCCACCTACGGCCCCGAGACACAGCCACATTAGGCCCAGCAGCCAGCCAGCCATAGCCCTCGAGACGCCGCCGCCAATGACTCAACCGCCACCAATCGATAGCCTATAGGAGACTCCCTCGTGCACCATCTCCGGCGTGGGCCACCACCGATCGATCGCGGGATCTAGACTGGTGAAAACGAACCCACCGCTGCGAAGCTCTGTCTTGTGTTTCTTGATTGACGACGTTTCGGCACCGTCGCTGTCAAACCCCTCTGGCCCACAGTCACCTAATTGAACCCGATTCATTTGTTTCATCACTGCACAAAATCATCGTCTTCATTACAAGAAAAATGGCCTCTACCGGCGGCCAAAAAACGCTGTTGTAGTCCAAGTCACCGCTTCTATAGTCTAGAGCAGCGGTCGAATATTACTTCTGTAAGTCTCGCTAAATTGGACATATGACAGCAGTCAATTGAGTTTTAGCAACGGTGCAGCCACTTGTATATCTTTTCCGTCATCGATTACTTATGTCCCATATCCCAACGGCTAGTGATGGCCTCTATAAGCCTATAGCAGCATTAGGCAGACCGCTACTGTAGCTTTTAGTTTTGAAAAAAAAAAAAAATTTAATCCCTGGATTGGTTTCTTATCACGCGTAAAAAAAGATATATGTAAAGTAGTATAAACAACATCTAACTCATATACAACAACAATTGATCCTTGGTATTCAAGATATTAAAGTTGTTATATTCACAAAAGTAGTAGTTTAGAGCACACAAATCCCTTAACTAAATTACAAGTTTCTCAACCAAAACAAATCCTTGAACCTTGCTCGGAGACTCTACGAGATCCAATGCAGATAGCTTTGTAATCCACCACGTATTTCTATCCCATGGCCTGATCCTAATAAAGTGGAGTATACCGGGAGTTTTAGACCAGCTCTGTGAGCAGCTTCCTGAAGGAGGTTCTTTCTCATCCTAATGAAGTGGCAAGAAATACTTATGAGATTGGTGATCAAGAATGTCAACTAAATGAAAACAAAGAAAAGAACTGGAGCTTAAAGGCTATGCAAAAGAGGAATCAACCTACAAGAACTGGACCTTGGGACATTGAGAGCAACCTCGGCAGCAGCATGCTCAGCCTGCCTTAAAGTGATACAGTAATTGGGGCTGTCAAAGATCTCTCCATTGAAGTTGACAGAAGCTGTCAAAGATCTCTCAGAACAAAGCATGTGGTAATAATGCCTACTGTTTAGAAGAAAGAGAAGAAGGGTAATGTCAAAGTGGAACTTTTAGGCTTATGGATATGGACTTTATTACTTTTTAATGCTTACCTATAAAAGGAATCGAAAGGATGAAACGAACAAATGCAGTCACCAATCCATTGCATACTAGCCAGCTTGAGCTTGAAAATGGCGAAAGAACATGCACATGTGTAATGTATTAGCGAGAAAATGGCAAAAGAACGTCACCAATCCGAAGCCTATGCACAAGATATCTTTTGTTTGCTTTCACACCAGAGTGGGAACTGGATATTTAGGTGTGCTGAAGCATTTCTGCTGAGCAGTTTTCCTCGAAGGCATGCCAAAAATGGTATTTTGCTGTCTGGTAAATTCTGCACTAAGATTTAATAGTCAGTACTCAATGTGTCACTTTGCTAGAGAAAATTTCAGATTTAGTAAGCCTTATATGACAACTCAACAATGGAGAAAAACAATGGTGTTCAGATTTGAACCTAAGAAAAAGCTAAAAATTGAAGGAACTCGACTAGTAAGTTTGAGGTAGTATCTGAAATAATATCCCAATGTGCGCATATCATCCTCTCAAGAATAAGTATCACTACAGTTACTTGGTTCAACAACAATTACCAATTAAAGCGAAAGCAAAAGTACAGCATTTTCAGCACTCAGCATAAAAAATGTTAGAGAGAGAGATTGAACTGGACCAACTGGAAAAACAAATGTCCAAAACATAATAGCATGAAGCTTATTACCAAACAAAAAAAAAAATCAATGAATACCGTAAATGCTATTAATGATTACAACAATAGGCTATCGAGAGGGCAGCATAAAAGCACAAAGATAGAGCAGCAACTGGAAGCATAATCCAGTGGGTCCTCGAATTCAAGGTCAATATATAACTTCAGAGAATCTCTAATTTTTTCTGGTATGGATGCCATCATTATGATTGTAATCATAAGTTTAAGCAGATATCCAATACCTCAGACAACGTACATATAGCCTCACCAAGAAATTGCTGCTCCTCCTGCTTGAGCATCTGCATGAGACAAATCCCTCTGTTATGAACTACATCATCAAGTATGTTAACTGAAAAGAAGATTTGGTGGCAAGGCAATATGGAATGGTTTGAGACTGAGGAAATCTTCACAGCAATACAGGAGGTTTCCCCAGGATCAGCCAAGATGAAATTCAGTGATGAATTCAACTGGGAGTGAAAAAGTTACGTTTTTGCTACTTTTGCTGCTTAGTTTCCTGCTTCCACTAGGGCTTATCTACAGGCTGACTGGACATCTGCTGCTCCTTATTGTTTGAAACGCTCATTATTCATGTACTTCTGCTGTTCCTTTTTTGCTTTTGGCCAATAAGTATCACTAAGAAAGACCCAAGGGTGAACCAGCGTACAAACATAACACAGCAACAAAACACATCATACCAAGCACTTCTTTGTACTTGCAATGTACATACTTATCAGGAAATGGCATTAAACAAAAAGTCAACCAAATCTTAAACGCTGCCTCCTGGAACTGCAAATTTTGATTAGCTTGACCGAAAATTTGGCAAGAAAACAATGGGACACTAATCTCAGCGAGAATACCCGTATCTTGTCAAAATTACACGAAGGATATAAACACTAGTTGTTGAGACTTTTGATCGTGTCAATTGCAGATTTTCATTCAGAGAGATTGATGGTTTATGATAAAAAGTAAAAACTCTTAGAAAACAGCATCACATAATTCACCTTTACTTCTAGATCATGAAACTCAGTGTCAACATCATATACATGAACCCTGTGAGAGAAAGTAATTTTTGAAAGCTGACTAAACTGACAAGATATCTATTCACGGAAACAAAAGCAGGTGCAAGTTGTTAGAACTTACACCAGTCTGCAACTCCTCAAAATGATAATTCATAGTATGCTTTGTGATCCATTGGGGGTTCAATATTTATCACTACTTCAGGACGCCCGTACTCTTGCAGCGCACCATTCCTTCCTTTAGTATATATAACTGCAATAGGATCCTCTGTAAACAAAACAGAACTTATGAGATAGCAGGCAGTGTGTTGGGAACAACTATTCACTTCTCAACATGAATCTGCACAAACAAAAGCACAGTAGCAACATGTGACTGTGTAAGAGAGAAAGAGAGCAAGAGAGAGGACCTTATTTGGAGTCTGCTCTACAGGGAGACGGCGGCCGTCCAACAAGAAGGCGATGGAGGCCATCTCCACTGATTCACGGTCAAAGTAGGCATTCATCAGCTTCTTCAACTGAGAACTCATCTTAATCCTGAAGAACACCTCGTTCCCATCCTTCCTATTCCAAACAGTATTGATCCATCTGACTAGAAACCGTATTCAAGATCATGGACACTATGTCCTCTGACCAAACCTTGTGAAGTTTCTCATATCTCAACGCTTGTAAACCAAGCTCATCATGGGTTGGAATAGAATGCAAATCAGGAATTGACAACCACCTCCATGTTACGAGACTTGTCTTGGGTACACCACCAAACCCGACCTGGAAGAACGCATCAACATTTCCTTCACAAATATTTGGCCTTCCTTACCTTCAATCTGCGTTCTTTTTCAACTGTTTCGTTCATACCAAAACTACCATTACTCTGTTTTCACAAAACAGAGTGTTCTTTAACTCTCCCCTGCAATAGCTCAGTTTCCGATCAAATTCTGCACTTGTCGGCTCAATCCTGCCTCAAATTTCTTCTCTAAAGTCTCTTTAAATCCTTACATTATCGCAAAACTGCCTTAGCAGGATACTTCCATCAGAATTATTCAGTTTAAGTTCTCATGTACACCCTGATTTAAGCTACAATTTGCTCACTTGCAACATACCTAAGCAATTAGGTTGTCTCATAAACCTTGAAGGATTTGATTTAAGCTATAATTCTCTTATGTGTCCTATCCCATACACTGTTGGCCAATTAGGTTTGCTTCAAAAGTTAGATTTAAAGCACGAATTTGCTCGTTGGAAGCATACCAAACACTATTGAGAAGCTCAACTCATTGGCCTTCATGTCTTTGAGCAACAACAACCTGCGCAGGAAATTCCCAAAAGGAATTTTTATGTTACAGATCTTGCAGTATTTCATTATGGATGACAATGCAATTTTGTGTGTCCTTGCCGGTAAGGAAATTACAGGAGCAGAGGAAATTAAACACACAGAGTGAGAGAAAGGGAGATGGGGTGAGAATTGACAGATATCCCCATGCCAAAAAGGTATGAGAACATGTGGCCTTAACGTCCAATTTTAAACGGATGTTTAATTTTGGACTTGTTTGCAATAATTTTGTCAAGGTCGGAGAACATTATTGCAAAAGTTGTAAACATGGGGAGTGACCTGCAAAAACATGTAAACTCAAGGGACAGTTTTGTATTTAACCTTAGGTGAAATGACAGATCTACCCATGTCAAAATGGCATGTGCGGAGCACATGCGGCCTTAATGCCGAATTTGAATGGCTATCCAATTTTGGAGCTATTTAAAATGGTTTTGTCAACTTTAAGGAACACAATTGCCAAAGTTGTAAATACGGAGAGCGAAGTACAAACATATGTAAATCTCAAGGGACAGTTTTGTCATCAATCCTTAGCAAAAAGGAACTCAATGAAAAGAAGATGGCTATGCAGAGGTAGGTACCAGTGACTAACCTTTTTGGGCCGATTGTGTTGGGTTGCATTTGGCGCTTAACTTTGGCGGGCTTTTTTGGAAAATTTTTTTTAACCGCATTTATAGTTGAAGGAAAATTTTATAAGCTATAGCAACGGGATATGGTAGCCGCTGGCATAGGCAGGATAAAATGACCATCATAGAGGTGGTATTATGATGATCAGTGTCGTAGAGGGTATATGCAAGCGGTTTTTACGGCTACTACTATACCGTGCTACTGTAGGGCATTTTCTTGTATTCATCTGTCAGTCTTCTCACTTTCTAACACACCCTTAAAATCACGTAGAGCTAGGCTTATCAGTGCCTAACACTTCACTGGCAACATCTCCCAAATCCTATTCACCATCTTCTTTATTTATTCAGTAGTTGGTTCTTTGGTTTTGCCATTTTTCTTGATTGATTTCTAAGCAGAGATTTGGGTGTAATCCAGTGAGGGGTTTTGTGCTTGAGTTGGTGGTTGTTGGCGAGTTTGTGCTTGACTTACGGGTATGATGGCGGTTGAAATGTGTGTTTTTCTGAGTGTGCGTGTGTGCGAGACAGAGAGAGAAAGAGAGAGGTGTTTGGGAGGTGTGATGGTTTTTGGTAGGGGATGACAGTGTGCCAGGGTGATTTACTATGTCGTCGATGGTGTTGGTGGTAGCTGAAGAAGGGGAAGACAGCTTAAGGGTAATTTTGGTAGACCACATAAAGTTATGTGGTGCAGTGATGCCCTATTTTTTTATTGATGAACGCTTAAAGGAATGGAGTTTTGTGTTAACGTATTAGAAACCACTGCGAGGGTTGTGTAATAAAAAAAGTTAGTAGGAGCTGAGTATAATTAAGGTAAACCTTAGGAGTACTTTGCGTAATTTTCCCTATGATGGCAAGGAAAGTGGGTTCGTAGTTACCTGGAGGTGCCACAAAGGATACAATCCGTGTCAGCTGCCAGATGTACAAAGTGAGATGCAGTGAGGGTAGAGAAAGTGCAGAGAGCAAGGCTTTCTAGATAGGTCGTGAGGAGTGGCAGTGCTGTGGAGATGAAGGCTGAGACGAACAGGGCCGACATTTGACAATCCAAGCTGAGGTCCAAGACAGGGTCCAATGTTATGTCCAACGTCAAGGTCCAATATTGTTTCTCTCTCTAAAATTCAAGAGCTCTGGATTTTAGAGTGAGAAAATTTTTCATAATAAGAATTCTTGTGAAAAATGAAGTCCAGGGTCCTCTATTTATAGGAAAAAGTATGCCTATGCTATCAGTTGCCACATGTCATCCCCTGGAAGTGACACGCCACCACGGATCCATAAATGTCGGTCCTCTTTTAGACTGTCGGTTCCCATATTCGCACCGCCTGCCCGACACAGCGTCGGTTTACCTGTCTGAAAAGACTGACCACACAACGTCGGCATGATCAGAGAACACCCTTGTCCTAGCCATTGGTTCAGGCCCTTACTGAATCACACAAAGGTACGTCGAGAGATGCGAAGAGAACCTGATAGCGATGAAGGAGGGTTTGTATGCCTAACTGCCAGGAGCACAAGGCACGATGCCCTCCAACGACCTACTCCCGTCTCAGAGTGACCTAAGGGTCATCGTCTTCGAGACGCTGATGATCACAAGTAACGTGAGTGCGACATGGTCACAGGTCAGGCGTGTCTAGTGTCATGCAAGTCACCCCAGGCAGAGATAGCTTTTATGGTCGCGAGCCCATCCTGCTGCAAAGGGTCCTCATGCCTGAGCATTACAAGCAGAGCCCCTCGAAATGCTGCACACTTCGGAGAGTGGGCCGAAGCATGTTCCACGTCCACGGTAAGGGCGCATGGTATGGTGAATAGGTATGAGTGCCGACAATCACTGGTAACGTGAGTGCAACATGGTCACAGCTCAGGCGTGCCTAATGTCATGCAAGTCGCCCTGGATGGCGATAGCTTCTGTGATAGCTAACCTATCCTGCTCTAAAAGGTCTTCATGCTGGAGCACTGTGAGTGGAGCCCCTCGGAATGTTGCACACTTCAGAAAGTGGGTCAAAGCATGTTCTACGTCCATGGCAGGGGTGCATGATATGGTGAATAAGTGTGGTGCCTGGGGGCATGTAACATGAGAATGGCATATAGGCGCTGTGCTAACAGCAGGTGACATTAGTGTGGTGCATGGGCACGGTGCCAACAACACGAGACATTAGAGTGTCGTACGGGTGCAGCAACGTCAATTGTGAGACAATACCTAGTATCGGGGCATATGTCATGGAAGTGGCGCATGGCCGGGGGTGACAATTGTGGCGAGATAATACCTGGTTCCAGGGGTACATGTTATGAAAGTGGCGCATGGTCGCTGGCGACGATTATCACGAGATAACACTTGGTGCCAGGGGCACATATCATGGAAGTGGTGCATGGGTGCGGGCGATGATTGACGCAAGATAACACTTGGTGCCAGAGCACATGCTAGATAACACCTGGTGCTAGGGGCACATATCATAGAAGTGGCGCATGGTCGCAGGCGACAACTGTCTTGAGATAACACCTGGTGCTAGGGGCACATATCATAAAAGTGGCGCATGGGCATGGGCGACGACTGTGGCGAGACATATTTAGTGCCAGGGACATATATCATAAAAGTAGCGCATGGGCATAGGCGACGACTGTCTCAAGATAACACCTGGTACCAGGGGCACATATTATAGAAGTGGCGTATGGGCACCGGTAACGACTGTCACGAGATACTACCAGGTGCTAGGGGCACATATGATGAAAGTGACGTATAGGCAAGGGTGACGACGGTTATCACAGGGACGGCGCGGCTGGGGGCGATGGGCATCGTAAAGACGGCACATGATCGTGGGCGATGGTGGGTATCGTGGGGATGGTGCGCACCTAGCGACGATAGGCACCATGGAGTTAGCACGTAGGGTGCGGGCGACCACGGGCATCACAGAGACGGCACATGATCGTGGGCGATGGTGGGCATCATGGGGATGGTGCACACCCAGCGACGATAGGTACCACGGAGTTAACATGTAGGCTGCAGGCGAAGGGGAAAGGTGTGTGGCGACAGAAGTGGTGGGTGGCCTCGGCCTCGACCATGGTATAGGATTGGCCTTGGTGTGGTGGTGGAGGCCGAAGGGTGGATGGAATAAGGAATGAGAAGGGGATGGTTGAAGGAGAGGGGCCGAGGGTAGTGGAATTGTCGAAGGTGGGGAATGGAATCGGCGATGGGGAAGAAGGGGGTCGGCTTCTTCTTGCAGATCCCTACTGGTTTTCCAAATGAATCCTGTGGATACATATAATTCAGAAGAATATGTGATTGACTCATAAACAGTATCTCTTTCTTTTATCAACGGTTCTGCCAATTGATAAGTTCCCACAAATAATTAAAATTCAATTTATTGATCTGTATCTTCAATTTTTTGAAACTTTTCTGTCAAACCCCGATCAATGAACCTACAAAATCCTTCAAATGGTATCTGATTAAACCCAGGTATCCTTGTTATTAGGATCGTTATTCCATTTGTTATCAGTAAAAATCAATACCTGTTTCGCTTTCAAATCTAGCAGAACAAAATGTTATATGATGAGAAAGTTGGGGGGAGGATGCGTGGTCGGCCTTGAGCAAGGTGCGGGGGTCAGCCTCGACCATGGAATAAAGGATTGAAGTTTGAAAGGAGAAGAGGGAGGAGTGGCGGCAACGTCATGGGGCTGCAGCATGGGGAGAGGGAAATGGAAGAGAGGGGGAGAGGGATCTGGGGGATCGCTGGCAATGAGAAGGTGGGTTGCCGGTAGGTGGCACCGCCGAAGTGAGAGATCGAGGGTAGTGGCACATGAAGGGGTGCGGTGTTAGGGAAAAGATAGAGATTAAGGCTTTTTTGCATTAGGGTTTGGGGTGTATGGATCGGGGTGGGTCGGGTATGGATCAGGTTCAGGTGATTGGATCAACAAAGGGTTATTTTAGATAAAGCATGGGTGCGGGTCAGGCTTAATTCGGGTCGGGGCACCAGCGGTCAGGTTCTAGTCTGCCGAGGGAGGCCGCTGACGGTGGTGACTTGATTGCAAAAAAAAAAAAATTCTAAGTGTCAAAAAGTGGATAGGCGAGGGTAGGGGTACATGAGAAAAAATTTCTGAAATTTTTTTCTAAGTCCAGAAGAAACAAAGAACACTACAAGGAATAAGGCCTTTGGTGATGAGTATATCCGTCCCTGAAAGCCTAAAATCCATCGTATTAGCGACGGAAATACAGTCGCTAAAAGTCCCTTGTTTAAAAGACCATAACTAAAAGTTTTGTAACGAAATTTGAAAATCCGTCGTCTAATATTGAACTTTTAGCGACGGATTTATTTATTAATTAGCGACGAAACATCCGTCGCTAATTGTATTTTACGTACTTTATTTATTTTCTTTTTTTGAAAATAATTTAATCTGTAAATATTTAGCGACGGAATATAATTTTTAGCGACGGAGTAACCCGTTGTTAAAATGTTAGAATTAAGTACACTCTTTAGCGACAGAATTAATCCGTTGCTAAAAGTCAATTTTTTTAAAAATATTTTTATTTGGGCTAATTACACCAATGTCCCCGAGGTTATGGAGTAATTACAGTCAAGGACACTAAGTTTCAAAATGTAACATACGTAACCAAAATAGTTTTCAAATGTATCATCCGTATCCATCCATCAGGGTTCCGTCCAATAAGTATAATTTTCATCATTACGTATTTTAAAAATGGCAATACTGCCCTTGTACAGTATATCAAACCCTAATTTTCAAATTAAGGTTTCAAAATCAAACCCTAATTCAAAACCCTAATTTTAAAATTAGGGTTTCTCTCTCCCCATATCTGAAATCTCGCCGCCCACTCCCTCACCCCACGCTGCCGGCAGCCCAACCCCGTCCCTCTCCGTGGCTCGCAGCGGTTCTATATGTCCGGAATATGACCACCCCATCAAGGGAGTCTTGTCACCGTCCCATCTTCATCCTGTCGCCGCCCCATTTGCCATCTTCCATAGCTGTCCGACAGTGGTGGTGCCAAGGTTGGGGTGGTGGGCAGTGGTACTGAAAGGAAGCCGTCGCAGACGTGAACAACTGCCCATGCCAAACCCACGCTGCCAACGGCCCAATGCACCACCACCGTCCCCAATTCCATACCCACAACCACCAACCTCTGCCGCAACCACCACCAACTACCTGTACAACCACCAAGGTAATCCTTCCACCTCTCCCCCCACACCTCTGCGTCACAGTATTCCAAACCACCGTGTAGATCGAGCAATTGTTTAAGTATCTTTTGCAATTAATTGGTTCAAATTGTAACCTCACGGTAACAACGGAAATGGGGAAGGTGGGTGCGGCGATGGGAAATGAGGAAGGTGGGTGCGGCGACGGGGAGGGGGAGGGTGGGTGCGACGATGGGGTGGGGGGAGGGTAAGGGCGGAGACTGGGTTAGGGGAGGCTGAGGGCGGCGACTAGGTTTGGGCGAGGCTGGGGGCAGCGACGGGGTGGGTGGAGGGTGGGGGGCAGCGGCGGGGTAAGTGGAGTTGGAGAGACAGAGAAGGCTGCATAGCTTGGAAACCCACCTCGTTCGTTGAAGCCAACCGGCGGTGGCGTGGTGGTGGTGGTGGTGAAGAAGTGTTAGGGTTTTGAACCCTAATTTGAAGTCAAAATGAAATTAGAAACCCAGAAACCCTAATTTGAAGAAATGGCATTGGAAAAAAAATAAGGTTCCAACTTAGGGGCAATACAGTCTTTTCATTAAAACAGTTATAATTTTTAGGGTTTCATTCAGTCAATGGACACAAGTGTTATTTGTCTAAACTATTGTCATTGACTGTAATTACCCCTAACCTAAGGGACATAGGTGTAATTAGCCCTTTTTATTTTTCTAATGCCCAAACCTTAATAAAAAAATCAATCCTCAACAACAATGCACAATCCCCAAGACACAAACAACTATATATAATCAAGTTTAAAAAATGTTTATTATAATAAAAAATAAAATGTACAAGCCGAGAACTGGATACCACCGGTTAGGGGAGGGGAGAAGTGTACAAGCCGGGATGGGGTACAAGCTAGGAGGGCACGAGAAGGGGCTCATCAGGGGTTGCCGAGTCCCGGATTTGGATCCTGCTGATCCAGGGCCGGCTCGACATGTCCAGCAGTAGTGCCCTGCTGATCCTGCTTCCTGATCATCCTCAACACCACCGTAGCAATGCACTGGATCTCCTCCTCATCCAACGGATGCTGCGTAGCCGGTGTCTGTGGAGGGGTAGCGGGGGGTGGGGACGCTCCTATCACGGCAAGTGCAGTGGTGCTAGGCAGGCCGCGTATGAGGCCTTTCGGCCGATTGACGACCTCCGGTGTATCCAGCCATCGCTTTAAAACCCTAGTACTCGCACCCGTACTAGTGGACACTGATGGTTGTCCGGACTGCTGCTCGGACCCCCTAAGTTGTTCATACGAGACCTGCACAAACAGTGATTTAAAGATATGTTAGGGCATAAACGCAACAAACATTGAATAGAATGATAAATATTTAACAAATTAAAGAAATTGCCTCAAACTTACATAGATCCACCGGGCAATATCAGAAACATAGTCGCCCGCCTAGTGCTCCTCGTCCTTCTCCTTCTTCCTCACGTGCGTCTGACTATACGTCAGAGCTACGACCTCATCCTCCTTCAAGTCCGGGTGCTCGACCGTATTCTTGTGTCTGAGGACGTCGTGTACCACCGACCCCCCAGGTGTGCGCCGGATCTTTGTTCTATTCGTTCTCGGCTCCGCTCTTACTCTTGGCATCCCAGCTTGGATCCGCAACCCAACGATCAATCATCTGCCCCAGACAGTCTGAGATATCCAATGTGGGGGATATCTCTTCATCTCCGTCATCGGGGCACCCTCTGGCAGCATCTTCTTCGCCTGGTCCCGTGCGTTGTGGAGCCATCGGGGTAATTCTTGCCGATGTAAGCAAAGAAGGCCTGCTGCCCCAGCGCCTGCTGATCAGGCGAGTCAAACGTGAACCCCTCCTGCAAGGCATCCAATAACACAAATTAATTTAAATACAAAATCCTAATTAAACAAATACTATTGCAGAAGAAAATAGTTCACCGTACCAACCACTTCTCCTATAGGGACTCCCTCGTATCGGCATCCCAGTCCTTCCAGTACAGGCGTGGCTCGAAGAATCGGCCCTTCACAAGAATGCCGATCTTCGTCCTCTCCCGATTCTCCAGGATCCTGCCAAAGAAGTAAATAAATTAATTAATACAGTTCAAATATAAATTAACACCCCAAAAATTCGTATATATAAGGCATGATGTGATTTTTTTTTACTTACTGGCCCTTCTGGGTGAGCGTAACTCTCTATTTACGCTGGGGGTCGATGCGTACCCCGCGTGTCGGGCCACGGCCTCGTCGAGATCCTACAAAATACCGACATTAATATAGTTCAAACATAATGAAAATATAAGGCCAGCGAAAATTGACTAGACACCATTATCTACTATCCCTGAGGAAGAACCCACAGAAGAAGGAGAATCAACACACGTGTGGGAGGAATCGACGTCGGGCTGGCACTACAAGAAAAAGCACTTTAAGCGACGAATTTTTCCATCTCTAAAAGTCCACTTTCTGCCGAAAAAGACTTTTAGAAAACGAACTGTCCGTCACTAAAAGTCCATTGAGGATAAGGCCGTTGCTAAAGGATTAGCAACAGAAATTAGTGGTCCGTCAAAAAAACTTTACTTTTACCGACGGAAAATTAATTACTTTTAGTGACGGAAGATTCCGTCGCTGAAGGCTTTTTAATATTTTTCCTAATTTCTAAATTTCTCAAGAAAAACTTTTTAAAAAAATTTTAGCTACAAAATTCTGTCCCAAAAAGTCTATATCAAATTGTCTTTAACAATATTAATTTTGTCGCTAAAAGTCTATCTTTAAAAATATTTACCAATCGGTAGAAGAACTTTTAGCGACGATTTCTGTCGCTAAATCTCTCCATGTAAAGGCTGCTTTTTATTTTTATTATTTTTTTAAAATAAAAATAATTCTAATTAACCAATTCAACAATAATTTAAATATTTAAGTCACATCGTACAAATCTCAAAAATAAAATAACAAGTTTTGTTGCAACTATATGTACCAAGAACCCTTTTAGCATACACAAGTACACAACAAATACATCGAACATAAGGTCTCATCGGACAACGTTTTCTCACTGGTCAAAAACTGCTCATTAAGTTCACAGACAATTTATCGCAACTCTGAGTTCCATTCCAGCAATTTCTTTTACAGCATCATCTCTGCTGGAATCAAAGTGTTCATCCTTTGCAACAAATCATATTCAGATCCAATCGAAGTCATTAAAGAGTATCATCAGTAAATCAGAGGTACTCTTCCTTGGTTAAACATATAAGCCATGTAAATCTCTTTAAGTGGTGCAACTTTAAAACTGAGGACCTTAAACAACACCAATGAAGCAGGGCAATTTTCTTCTTTCTAAAAAGAGAGAAAAAAAATTAAAGAAACATATTGTTTAACGAAACTAAAAAACTAACAATTCAATATGTATTCTTCCAACTTCACATATAAATAAGACCCATGTCATGTGCAGTAATTAGAAAGTTAAAATCAAGCAACGGCTAAATTCATATTATTAAGAAAAAGACTAAGCAAAGGCATTAACAAAAAGTAAAACATAAAAGCGATTTTCAAACTTGAGCATCGACTTTTTGGCCGTAACGGCTAAAGGCGTATTCGATCTGACGCTCAGTGACTTCCCACGACAAACCTCCCACCATATATACAGTTACAATCACACGAAAACCCAAATTTACACAATAGACACATAACATATTCAATAAATGGACTCTAGCAAACACTTAACACTAAAAAAATCAGATCAAAAGGAAAAGTGGACAATTGTCTACAACAAATAAGCAAATCAAGTCAAGTTAATGAATAAAGAAGAAGCAGCAACAGACCCAACTGCTGAAACGTGGGACACACATAAATCCACACACACATACACACAAATGACTGGTGGTATATATATATATATTTGGAAGAAATCACGGGATCTGAAGGATCTGCCTTGGAGATCGTCCATTTCATTTCAATTTACAGAGAGGGGCAACCACCCTTAGAAACATCCCTTCTTTCTGGAGCCTCATTCTAATTTCTGAGTATTCTTAAAACTAAGCAGATCAAGTTGAGGCTTGCTATACTATAAAAGAAACAGAACCCTACTAGCTTTCTAAACAGAGAAAAAGTGTACAAACTGGACAAGCTGAACTATTACTCCCTCCCTTTCATCAGATTCGTCCACTTTCATGACTTTTTGCGAATAAGTACAGTAGATGCAAACTGAATCAAACCTAAATAACAATTATAGATCAAATTTGTATCATTAGCTAAGTCAATCTACGGTAAAAAGCACGATAGAGGTCAATGTCCACAATTACTAAATATAACCCAAGAATTCACAAAAATCAAAGGGGGCAAAAACCTAACGAGATGGGAGAGTATTTACTGAATCAATTACTAAACACTAAAACGAATCAAATAACATGAGACAGATCCACATATCTTACAAAAGATTGAAAGTAAAGAAGAGGGAAAATGAATACATATGTGCATGAGAGAGAGAGAGAGAGTCTCGTACCATCCATCTCGACGATAGGATTGGTGACCTTGATCTTCCCAAAGCCCATTGTCTTTGCTTGTTTGCATAGGTATGACAGATCTGACGGTCCAAATTAGGGTCTGTGGAAGACATCGGCGGTGAGAGAGAGAGGGGTCAATGTCCAACTTGGGGGTAGCAGTCTTGAGTTTGTTGTTGGGTGAATGGGGAAGGGTGGCAGTAGGGGTGGGAATGGCTGGCGTGGGAGGCCGGCGGTAAAAGTGATGGTGGGTTGGGCACTGTGGGTGAAAGAGAGAGAGAGAGAGAGACGGGGAAAGAAATACGGCAGATGGAAATAAGAAGAAGATGTAGGGTTTTCTCTTTTAATACCCTTTAGCGACGGATTTTTCACCGTTGATAAAAATCTGTCGTTAAAGCCCTTAAGTAATTCTGCAAGATACAAAAGGAAATAGAAAAAATACAAAAATAACATTTAGAAACAAAAATTCCGTCAGTAAAAGTCCATCGCTAAAGACCTTTACTAACAAAAAATTCCGTCAAAAAAGGTCTTTAATGATGGACTTTTACCGACGAAAAATCCGTCGTTAAAAGTCACTTTTAGTGACGGATTTTAATCCGTCGCTTAAAATCAGTCGCTAAAAGTTCTTTTGCTTGCAGTGTGGGGCTGGAGTTGGGGCTGGGGCTGGAGCTTTGGCCCCGTCTGTTGTACGCAAGCACTCTGTGCCTCGTCATCAGTGGGCGATAATGACGAGGTCGGACCCACCGGGGAGGAGGCAGCTCAGCGTCCACCCCAGCCACAAATAACCCGTATTCTATCCATATCTGATTTCGTATATATAAATTGCAACGACATTAACACATTAAAAATAATAATTTGGCAGAAATCATCATCAGCACTATATATATGAATGGAGTATAAAAACACAACATGAACCAAGTTCTAAAATATTATTACATTTTTTCCATGATGTTACAACATTACAAGTCAATCATTTTCAGTTTGGGAATCATCATCATCTTCATCACTAGACTCGTCGTCCTCTTCTTCGTGGGACTCGTCGTCCTCTTCATCTTCTAGTTCATCCTCTTCATCAGTAGACTCAGTCACATAATCTTCAACACTTTTCACGTCTTCTGTGTCATCATCTATGACTTCTTCTCCTACATGAAGTGTTGTTGGAAGAGGAAGATCGTCATCCTAGTTGTTCACCTTAACAGATAATAAGACAGGTGGTTGGTCGGCTTGAAAGGTGTCTAGCTTAGAGTTGTCAAACGGGCCGGGCGGCCCGCGGGCTGGCCCGACCCGGCCCGGTTCTGGCCCGGGCTGGCCCGGCCCCGTGCATGAACAGTAGCGGCCCCAGCACAGCGGGCTTGGGGCCTGGGCCTGGACCAGGCCTTCATTTGCTCCGAAAAATCCCGGCCCGGCCCGGAAACGGGTTTGGCCCGGCCCGAAGTCGGCCCGGGTCTGGCCCGGGATGCGGCCCGGGTATGGCCCGGATCTGGCCCGGTCTGCGGCCCGGATCTGGCCCGGTCTGCGGCCCGGGTCTGGCCCGGTCTGCGGCCCCACTTGTTTGAATTTTTTTGTTTTTCCCCCCTTTCTTCCACCCCTTTTCCAAAATTCCACTTTTACCCCCCCAACAGCAATATAACGGCTAGTTTGGGGGGTATTTTAGTCTAACCTATATTTTTCAACTCCTTTACACTCTTACCCTCCCCAACAACTATAAACGGATAGTTTGTAGGGGTATTTTGGTCTTTTGTGAAGTTTCTAAAATCTATAAATTCACACCATTTCTCTCTAATTTTTCACACCAATCTTCTTACTCTCTCTTACCTAAACATTCTATATTTCTACAAGCTTTGCTACTATTTTCCTCTCCAATTACTACTCTTGCTAATTACTACTAGTATTTACTAATTAGTACTCTTGTTTATTAATTACTAGTCTTGCTAAATTCTTTTTAATTACTAACTCTCTAATATTTGTTACTCGTTCATTCTTTTAATTGTTATTTCTTATTACTACTCTTATACTTGTGTATTTAGTTACTCTTACAAAGTTTAGCTCGAAATATGGCTGGATTATTGAAGAAAATGAGGCGTGCATCGTCATCACGAAAAACATCATCATCATCGCAAGCACCACCACCAGCACAAGCGCCAGCGCCACGGCCATCACAAACACCAATCCAAGCACCAACACAACCATTCGTTCCTGGACGAATGAGTACAGGCTGTATGATAGATACCCAAGCCAATTGGGAGTTCAATCAAAACATTCCAGATTTTGAATACACGCCTGATGAAGACCCCCCGCATTATAGTCAAGGACGCAGCTCGGTTGGCGAAGCTACTACTCCGTGGCATAATCTCAACCCTATGCCTGGTCATGATGAAGAAGGGCCGAGCAATGCCTCCGGTAATGAGCCAGAAGTCCAAAAGGGGAAAAAAAAGAAAGCCGAGTGTTGGAATCATTTCGATGTAGTTATGGTGGACGGCATCCGAAAAGCTCGATGTAAGTACTGCGCTAAATTATTTTCGTCTGGTAGTGGTAATGGACATCTTAACAGGCATTACCCTCTGTGTGCACCTCGACAAGGCCACGTCGAACCTACCCAAACGCAGTTATCTTTTGACGGTAAGTTATTTGTTTATAATCAGCGAGAGCAAAGAGACGGTCTCGCTGAATTTGTTATTCATGATGAACAAGCCTTTTCTTTTGCCGATAATCCTAAGCACTCTAGATATATGAACACATACGTTCAACCTTTGTACAAAAAGGTTCATAGAAACACAACTAGATCCGATGCACTCCGACAGTACAATGCTGCTAAAGCACGCCTTATCGATTATTTCGATAAATTTGAAGGTAAAGTTAGTCTTACTTCTGATATTTGGCAATCTCCTTTACTTTTGTTAGTTATTCTTGTGTGACCGCTCATTGGATTGATGCAGATTGGGTTATGCACAAGAGAATCATCGCTTTCGAGCACTTCCCTTTTCCGCATGATGGAATGAACATTGCTATTCTTATATTAAAAGCATGCACCACATTTAAAATTAAGGATAAGATTATGAGTGTTAGTTTTGATAATGCTTCTAATAATAAAGTTGCTGTTGCAGCTTTAAAGGAGACGCTTCAACCTGTACTTAATGGTGAATTATTTCATGTTCGCTGTGTTTGTCACATTATTAATTTAATTGTTCAAGATGGTTTAGCTGCTGCAGGAGATATTCTTGTCAAAATGAGGGGTATGACAGCGTATGTTAATAGCTCGAGTCCGAGAACACAACAATTTAAAACGTTGTGTGTTCAATATAATATGCCTCGCAGGAGAGCAGTTACAGATGTGGTCCACAGGTGGAACTCTACATACCACATGCTTTTACACATTCTGGCATACCGAGAAGTCTATACGCATTTTCTACTAACCCAGTTCCCAGCCGGCTTGCCAACTCAAGAGGAATGGCAGATGGCCACATACCTAGCTGAATTTTTGGAGGTATTCTACACGTCTACCAATTTATTGTCTGGTACGTACTATCCCACCTCTCCTCTCGCTGTAATAGAAATTCTCAAGATGGCTACAATGTTAACAAAATGGAGATATATAGGACCCTTTAAGGAAATAGTAAAAGTGATGGATCAAAAATTTAATAAATATTGGAGTAAACTGCCTGTTATTTTTACTGTGGCTACTTGTTTAGATCCTAGGTTAAAGTTGCATGGCGTGAACGCCTCGATACAAGAGATATCGAAATTAATGTGCTACACAGCAGAGGAGACAACCGCATTCACAGCAAAAGTGAGCAAGAGGTTTGAGGACTTGTTCAACCTCTATCGTAATTCTGCTGACGTGCGCGGGCGAGCTACATCATCATCCACTGTTGAGAGGTATTATGCGCCATACCTTAAGGGCTTTGAACATCTAGTAGCAAGACAACTACCAGGTGAAGGTACTTCTAATTCGGCAGGTTCGTATACTTTTTCCTCTTTTAATGAGATTGGTGTATATGCAAATACTGATCATTATTCTGATTTATCAAGGCAAGAACAGGTTAATTTTAATTTGTTAAATTTTTGGAAACAAAATCAAAACATGTATAAAACTTTATCCCAAATTGCACGGGATGTACTGCCAGTGCAAGCCTCCACGGTTGCTTCAGAGTCGGCATTTTCAGCCAGCGGGAGGGTTTTGGATGACAGGAGGAGTCGTCTTAACCCCGAGTCGCTCGAGCTATGTGTATGTTGGAAGGATTATCTTGATGCGAAATACCGCGAGCAAGATAAACCGATTGATGATAGGAAGAGCAGTGACTCGGATATTGAAGTACTTCTGGATGATTAGGTAATTTGTTTTTATTTTCCTCTTTTGATCCTTTTGGTTGACGTTGCAAATTTCTTGATCTTTGATTGCTGATATTTTGGATAGACATGCATTATTATTTTGATTGTTAGAATTTTAAGAATAAATTTTTTCACAAAATATACTTTTTTTCCATATATATAAAATAAATTTTTACAAGCAAGATATATATTTTTTCGTATATATAAAAAAATAGGTAACTTCGCCTGTTTGTTTACAAGCAGCCGGTCCCAAGCCCGGATAAAAGGAGGAGGGCCTATGAATACATTTATTATTTTTCTATATAAATTGTTATGTGTTAAGATTTTATTAATAAAGCTCACCAAGAAGAGTATGAAAATGTTTAACATATAATAAAAAATATAATGGCTAACAAATAAATATGTATATACATACATACATATATATGTATATTACTTATAATGAAATAAAAGGATAAAGATTAGGTTCGTTAAATTGTGAATATTGCCTAGAGATGAAATTTAAAATTGAATAACAAGAAGAAAAAAAAAGGGCCCGGGCCCGGCCCAAGCCCGGCCCTAGCTATTGGGCCTAGGTTTGCCTTCGGCAGGCCCGGCCCGGCCCGGTTGGCAGCCCCACTAGCCCGGCCCCACAGCAGGCCCGACGGGCTTGGGCTGGGCCGGCCCGGCCCGGCCCGGCCCGGTTGGCAGCCCCACTAGCCCGGCCCCACACAGGCCCGACGGGCTTGGGCTGGGCCGGCCCAAGCCCGGCCCTTTGACAACACTAGTCTAGCTCACTGTCATATGTCACGGGCAATTTCTTGGACTTGATAACTGTATACCAATGAGATTTGGGATTGACGACGTCCTCCGCGTAAAAGACTTGTGCAGCTTGACTAGCAAACACAAAGGGCTCGTCTGATGCAAGTCTTGACTTGACATTGACATCTACAATCCCTTGAGAGCTAACACGGATTCCTCTACTGCATGTGACATCAAACCACGTACACTTGAACATTACCAGGCGATTTTGGGAACCCAAATATGTTGCTCAACAATCTCATCTAGCTCTCTATAAAAATCCATGCAATTCTCGCATAACAGTCGCCGTTGACCAAGACTCCACTGTTTTGGGTTTGTTTTGTTCGGTTATCATCTTTTACGTTAAACCTAAACCCGTTGATGATATAGCCTCCATGACAGGATGCTTGTTCGTTAGGGCCTTAAGCTAGTAATTTCAAGCAGGAGGCCACTGGTCTATCCATTGACTGAACCTATTGTAGATGACGGATAAAAATTAAGGATAAATCAGTATACTAATTGGCCACAGAACTGTATATAACACATAATATAATTTTATTAAGGACTTACACGCCTTTTGAACCACTGTACAAATTGTGATTTCCGATGAGATTCAAGTCTAGCGGGATCAGTGATTAAAGATTTCGCATCGAACTCACTGCAAACCAATATAGTTGACTCGCTTATCACACACTTTCAATTATGTACAGCAATTTTTTGAATTAAGACATTAACTTACTCAACGAATGCTAAAACTTCATCGCAATTTAGAAGGGCATATATTGTTGCAGCACTGTACTCTTCATCCGTTAGCCATCGAGTATACGTTCGGCCGAACGGACTACCTGACTGCTTGAATATTGACAATTGCCCTTCCAAATTTGTGCTTGATCCGGGGTCATTTCGGCCTAGTTGATTTAACCTTGTATCAACATCAGGCCCGAAATATTGACTACAAAAGTTTACAAGCTCTTCCATTACGTAAGCCTCCGCAATTGAGCCCTCAACCCGAGCCTTATTGCGGACTTTTTTCTTTAAATGGAACATGAACCTAGAAGTTTAGCGAATCGAGTTAGGTGGAATATCAATGATAACAGGTGTCGCATTAAGTGTAAACGAACAACTATAACAATTTAAAGATTACCTCTCGAAGGGATACATCCACCGATATTGCACAGGTCCACCCATCTTAGCTTCATATGCCAAGTGAATGGGTAGATGCTCCATTGAATCAAAGAACGAAAGTGGGACCACAATGTTCTTCTCAAGCACCTCCATGTTACTCACCCGGATCGTAGAAAAACATATATCTCGAAAGAAATGAGATAATTCAGTCAAAGTCTCGCAAACAACCCGTGGCAACAGTCCCCGAAAGGCAATAGGAATGAATCTCTCCATGAATACGTGGCAGTCATGACTCTTCATCCCTTGGAACTTGCATTCTGATACATTGCAACAACGAGATATGTTGGACGCAAACCCATCCGGAAGCTTCAAATTCTTAACCCACTGACAGACCTTCTCCACTTGTTTCTTGTCTAGACAGTAAGGTGCTTTCGAAAGTATCATCCTCCCACTGACTGTCCAAGGATGCAATTCACAGCGTACACCCAACTGTTGTAGATCCCTTCTCGCTTTAAGGTGATCTTTCGATTTTCCCTTGACATTCATCACTGTGTTGAACACATTATCAAAAACGTTCTTCTCAATATGCATCACATCCATGTTGTTTCGGATAACGAGCGTCCTCCAGTAGGCTAACTCCCAGAAAATACAATGTTTCCTCCAGTTGTGCTCTTTCCTGTACCCTGGAATCTTCTGATCTGGCACACCCTTACCGTGTGGTATGTCAGTATCAAGTGCCTCCAGGTGTGAGAGCACTTCTTCACCAGATGGGTAGTCCAGTGTGACAACCTCATGCTCGATTGTCCCGTCAAATTTATCCTTCTGCCTACGAAACTGATGGCCCGGTGGCAAAAGCTTTCGGTGACATCCGAACCACGAGGGCTTTCCGCCGTGCTTTAACGTATGACCGGGGTTCACGCCCATACAAGCAGGGCATGCTAGCTTCCCATGTGTGCTCCAGCCACACGTCATTCCCAATGCGGGAAAATCATGTATAGTCCACATCAAAGCAGCCCTCATCTGAAAATTCTGTTTAAGGGATGCATCATATGTTTCGACTCCATGATTCCATAACTGTTTTAACTCATCAATCAACGGCCTTAAATACACATCTATGTCCTTGTCGGGACTCTTCGGCCCCAGAATAAGCAACGACAAGAACATGTACGGCTTTTTCATGCACATGCCTGGTGGAAGGTTGTACGGGACAATAATAACAGGCCAACAGGAGTAAGGCATGCTAGACTGACCGAAAGGGTTGAACCCATCGGTTGCCAGACCAAGTCTAACATTTCGAACTTCCTGAGCAAAGACTGGATGCCTGCGGTCAAACTCCTTCCACGCCTCTCCATCAGCTGGGTGTGTCAGCACATCGACATCGTTGCTACGAGTCTCACGGTGAGCCCTCATATGTTCAGTCGTATTGGAGGAGTAGTACATTCTCTGAAGCCGTGGTGTGACCGAAAAATATCGCAATATCTTCCATGCAATGTTTTTCTTCTTCCCTTTGTCCGGTTTGTACCTCGAATGATCACATACTGGACATCGTGACAAATCCTTATTCTCTTTCCAGAATAATACACAATCGTTATTGCACGCATCTATCCGCTCATAGCTCAACCCAAGTTTCCTCATCATCTTCTTCGCGTCATAGTACGACGGCGGTAGCTTTTCACTTTCGGGCAGAATTTCTTTGATTAAGGTAACAAACTCATTAAATCCTTTCTCACTCAGCCCGTGGTCTGATTTCAACTGTAATAACCTACTAACCGCAGACAGCCGTGTGTGTTTTGGAGCTCCATCCCACAATGGCTCTTCCGCAGCTCTCAACAACTCATAAAACTGATGAGCCCCCTCGTTCGGCTGTTGGGGACTGTCGTCACCACCGTCGTTACCCCAGTCAACATTAGCATGCCCAGCATCCATAATCATATCTCGAGAATCATACCGTGCCTCCTCCCTAACTTCAGTTTGACTAGCTGGGTTGGACGACAATACTATCGTTTCCTCGTGCTGCGTCCACCTTGTGTATCCACCCATAAAACGTACCGACGAAGATGCCATTTTACTTCAATTCTTTTTCTCCAATGCAACAACTCACATCTACCGCACGGACACCTTATCTTATCAAAGTCAACATGTGCAGGATGCGCGTAAGCGAAGTCAAGAAATTCGTCAACGCGATCCTCAAAATCTTCAGCATTCTTCCTTTTCATCCAACTTCGATCGACCGACATGACGACTGAATTATCGTACTGTATACCACCTTCAATTATGACCAATTCATTAGGCAGGGTCGATGTAAATATGAATGCATGAATGTGACAACATGTCTATATATTTCCCTCCATTCTCTAATAAGTAGTGGTCCTATCCCATTCAGAAAAGCACATGTTTATAAAACAGTGAAGAACTCATGCTTAGTCCTATGTCTGCAAAAATTCGGCAGCACCTCCCCCATTTCTCCAAGTACACGACATCGATTAGGTGTTCTAACATTCATCTAACCTTGCCTTGCAAGGTTTGACAGATGTTAGAACACCAAATCGTATGCACCCGGAGAAACACACGAGAACGTGTACCAAATATCCACGACATAGAACACAAAGCATGAGTCAAAACACTGTTTTATAAACAATTAGCTTTTCCAAATTGTCCAAACTGGACATCCAAAGGCTCATTACAATGCATTACTTTGTAATGAGTACCTTTGAACGGGAACTAAGAGTTTTTATGCATGCATGAGTTCAAAAATTGATAACAAAATATCAAAATTAGAGAAAAATCGTTGCATATGTTACCAATTCCACTTTAAATAGAATTTGTTGGCAACGAGTTGAACCATCTCGTTGCCAATGGACTTCTCAAAACAACAACAAATATAAAGAATGCAGGGTTTATAAACAACGAGTAATTGAACCATCTCTGGGCAATATGGAGTAATTATGAGATGTACAAGGGCTAATTAGGACTAACTAGGTTATTAGGGTTAATTATGATTGTCAGCGTTTAGGGTTTAATTAATCTAATTAGGATTTATTAAGATATGTTAGGGTAATTAGTGTTAATGAGGAGTACCTTTACTGATTATAGCTAATTAGGGTTAATTAGGACTAATTAGGATTATTTAGAGCTAATTAGGGTTTAATAGTGCCGAGTAGTGTTAATTAGTCATAATTAGGGTTAATTAGGCTTAATTGGGTTATGCTAGGGCTAATTAGTGTTAATGAGGATTACCTTGGGCTAATTATAGCTAATTAGGGTTGATTAGGACTAATTAGGGTTATTTAGAGCTAATTAAGGTTTAATTGCGCGGAGTAGTGTTGATTAGTTCTAATTAGGACTAATTAGGCTTAATTGGGTTATGTTAGGGCTAATTAGTGTTAATGAGGAGTACCTTGGGCTAATTATAGCTAATTAGGGTTGATTATGACTAATTAGGGTTATTTAGAGCTAATTAGGGTTTAATTGTGCGAAGTAGTGTTGATTAGGGCTAATTAGGCTTAATTGGGTTATGTTAAGGCTAATTAGTGTTAATGAGGATTACCTTGGGCTAATTATAGCTAATTAGGGTTGATTATGACTAATTAAGATTATTTAGAGCTAATTAGGATTTAATTGTGCGGAGTAGTGTTGATTAGTCCTAATTATAGCTAATTAGGGTTAATTAGGTTATGTTAGGGATAATTAGTGTTAATGAAGAGTACCTTGGGCTAATTATAGCTAATTAGTGTTGATTAGGACTAATTAAGGTTATTTAGAGCTAATTAGGATTTATTTGTGTGGCGTAGTGTTGATTATGCCTAATTAGGGCTAATTAGGTTGTTAGGCTAATTAATCAATATGTGCGTAATCAGAGTTTAGTTAGGTTTCAGGGTTTAAGGTTTAGGGTTTAATTAATCTAATCACGGGTTACTAAGATATGAGTAATTAGGGCTAATTAGGGTTTAATTTGGGCTGATTAGTGTTAATTAGGATCAATTTGGGGTAATTACAGCTAATTTGATTTTCATTGGGCTCTTAGGGTTAATTAAAACTAATTAGTCTTGTTAGAGCTAATTAGGGTTTATTGGGTTCATTAGGATTAATCAGGACTAATTAGGGTTAATTGGGTCCATTACGATGAGATTCCAAGGGGTGCTAACGTTAACCTAATGAACCTAAATTTAACAACCAACCATTCAGTTAATTCACAGATATCTCAATCCAATTGGGTCATATCTTCCGTCAACAATCTCAATTCTTAAATTCTTAATGCACATTCAACAATCTCAAATCTCAATTCCCAATTCTCAAATGCTCAATGCACAGTTAACAAAATTATATAAAGAATGAAAATTGATATAAAGCACCGACACCTCATATAGGGTGTAGGTATGGTGTCCGACACCTCCGGACACTTGTCCGACATAATTACCGGACACCGTGTCGATCACCCTTTCAAGTGGTGCCGGACACATCTTGTTGAAGAGGTGCCAAACACATCTTGTTGAAGAGGTGTCCACAAGTATAAAGCCAAAATGTGACATTTCGGTGTCGGTGTCGATCGGACGCGGTGTCCGGGACCTTGACACCTCACGGACACATCTGGACAAGTGTCCAACACCTTTCGGCAGTGTCCATAGATAACGATTTAATTTTTAATTAACGGACACCGTGTCGGACACCTCTTGGAGAAGTGTCCACAATTTCCCCCAATCGATGTCGGTGTCGATCAGACGCGGTGTCCTAGTCCGTGCTACCTAACAGATATTCCAATCCAATTGGGTCTCATCCTCCGTCAACAATCTCAATTCTCAATTCTCAATGCACAATCAACAATCTTAATTCATAATTCTCAGATGCTCAATGCACAGTTAACAAAACTATAACAAGAATGAAAATTGATATAAAGAAGTCTAACAATTAAAATTGTCGATTACAAAGTAGATAGATAACTATGCACAGATAAGCAGATCAGCATCAACCTAATAATAATATCTCAAAAGATAACTAATTACTTTTTAACTAAAAGTTACAAATAGCAATTCTAAAACTCCATGCTATGCACGGGAATTGAAGTAATTAATAATGAACTGGGAAAAGGAAGGTCATGGGTCGGATGGTTGGAGTCATGGGCTTAAAGTTACTTCTTGGAAAATTTCTTTTTTAAAAATTTAAAAAACAAGATTAGAGATTTCGAAGGTAAATAAGGCATCAGTCGAACCCAAATATATATAACATGGATATGAGAGGAAAAAGGTAGCTTCTCAAGGAAGCTCCTACTAATGAGACACACTATGTCCTGATGATCATACCTTTTGGATATGGGAGCGGTTAAATTCATACTTTTTTTAACTATATCCACACATTATTATTTTATTTATTTTAAAATAATCAGATTTATAATTTGTATGTAATTCCTTGGTATGAAAATTCGAACTCGAGACTCTAAAGTTATTCCTCAAGAATTTTGCCATGTCACCCACTCCTTGGGGTTCTCACACATTAATGAGTGTATTAGCGATATGATTTTTACTTATTAAGAAAACTGAAATAGATTTTATAGTATTTATAGTGTATTTATAGTGATCTTAAGCTCATGTTAAAGTATTTGTAGTGATCTTAAGCTCATGTAAAAGCATTTTTAGGCGATGGCAGTTAGTAAATATGATACCATATTTCTTGCTTGCCATAAAGACGAGTTAGTAACTTTGTGGTTTACTAACTATTTTTGGTCATGTATATATTTGGTGAAGTGTATACATATGCATAATTGCTGAAAAAAGTTGGTGTCGTGGGAAGAACAGGGAATGGTAAATCAACCCTCATACAAAGATCAGTTTTTAAAGATCCATTTTCTTTCCTAAGATCAAGTGATCCATTTTGCTGTGCAAACATAATATCTGACATCTACTAACACGCGCACATGTATGTAACATAAAGAAAGAAGAAAACGAGAAATTTTGACAAGTTGATCAACAGGACGAGTAGGAGTACCAAATATAAGGTCTTTTAGGTGTGCGTACTTAAAAGAAGCTTATAAGGGCGCATTCTGAAATTCCTACGATGTTCAAAGTATCTTTTTCATGTATAGAGGGTTCTCCAAGTCGGAGAGAGCCCAGGAGAGGGTACATAGGATAAGGAAATCTTAGGGGAGACTGGGAATGGCGAAGTTTTTACTGTGCAAGTTAAGTGAAGCTCTCTTTTTAAAAAGAAGCTGAGGATGAAGAGATGATCGATATGTGTTAAGCTAGCAGGAGTAATTATGAAATATGCTTAGTGCCCACTATTTGTTTCGCTTTGAGATACTAAGGGGCTGTACTTTGGGTTTCTATGTGATTGTAATTGTAGTATGGTCGGAGGTTTGCTGTGGGAAGTCACTGAGCGTCAGATCGAAGACGCCTTTAGCCGTTACGGCCAAAACGTTTGATGCTTAGGTCTGAAAATCTCTTTTATATTTTACTTTTTGTTAATGCCTCTGCTTGGTCTTTTCTTAATCATATGAATTTAGCCGTTGCTTGATTTTAACTTTCTAATTACTGCATATGACATGGGTCTTAAATATATGTAAAGTTGGAAGAATACATATTGAATTGTTAGTTTTTTAGTTTCGTTAAACGATATGTTTCTTTTAATTTTTTTCGCTCTTTTTAGAAAGAAGAAAATTGCCCTGCTTCATTGGTGTTGTTTAAGGTCCTCAGTTTTAAAGTTGAACCATTTAGAGAGATTTACATGGCTTATATGTTTGACCAATGAAGAGTACCTCTGATTTACTGATGATACTCTTTAATGACTTCGATTGGATCTGAATATGATTTGTTGCAGAGGATGAACACTTTGATTCCAGCAGAGATGATGCTGTAAAAGAAATTGCTGAAATGGAACTCAAAGTTGCAATAAATTGTCTGTGAAACTTAATGAGCAGTTTTTGACCAGTGAGAAGTGAGAAAATGTTGTTTGATGAAACCTTATGTTCGATATATTTGTAGTGTATATGTGTATGCTAAAAAGGTTCTTGGTACATATTTTTTCAGTTGCAACAAAACTTGCTATTTTATTTTTAAGATTTGTACGATGTGACTTAAATATTTAAATTATTGTTGAATTGGTTAATAGAATTATTTTTATTTTTTAAAAATAATAAAAATAAAAATCAACCTTTACATGGAGAGATTTAGCGACGGAAATTGTCGCTAAAAGTTTTTAGAAAACTTTTCCTCGAGAAATTTAGAAATTAGGAAAAGTATTAAAAAGCCTTTAGAGACGCAATTTTCCATCGCTAAAAAGTATTTAATTCCGTCGGTAAAAGTAAAGTTTTTCCGACGGACCACTAATTTCCGTTGCTAATCCTTTAGCAACGGCCTTATCCGCAACGGACTTTTAGCGACGGACAGTCCGTCGCTAAAAGTCTTTTTCAACGGAAAGTGGACTTTTAGCGATGGAAATATTCGTCGCTAAAAGTGTTTTTCTTGTAGTGCCAGCCGTCACCCCAGCCCCAGTCTGACGTCGATTCCTCCCACACGCGTGTTGATTCTCCTTCTTCTGTGGGTTCTTCCTCAGGTAAAGTAGATAACGGTGTCTAGTCAATTTTTGCTAGCCTTATATTTTTCTTATGATTGAAATATATTAATGTCGGTGTTTTGTAAGATCTCGACGAGGCCATGGCCCGACACGCGGGGTGCGTATCGACCCCCAGCGTAAACAGAGAGTTACACTCACCCAGGAGGGCCAGTAAGTAAAAAATCACATCAAGCCTTATACATACGAATTTTGGGGGTGTTAATTTATAAATTTGAACTGTATTAATTAATTTATTTACTTCTTTGGCAGGATCCTGGAGAATCAGGAGAGGATGAAGATAGGCGTTCTTGTGAAGGGCTGATTCTTCAAGCCACGCCTGTACTGGAAGGACTGGGATGCCGATACAAGGGAGTCCCTATGAGAGGAGTGGCTGGTATGGTAAACTAATTTTTTTTTGCAATAGTATTTGTTTAATTAGAATTTAGTATTTAAATTATTTGTGTTATTGGATGTCTTGTAGGAGGGGTTCACGTTTGACTTGCCTGATCAGCAGGCGCTGGGGCGACAAGCCTTCTTTGCTTACATCGGCAAGATTATCGCCGATGGCTCCACGACGCACGGGATCGGGTGAAGAAGATGCTGCCCGAAGGTGCCCCGATGACGGAGATGAAGAGATATCCCCCACATTGGATATCTCCAACTATATGGGGGCAGATTATTGATCGCTGGGTTGCGGATCCAGGTTGGGACACCAAGAGTAAGAGCGGGGCCGAGAACAGACAGAACAAAGATCCGACGCACACGGGGGGGGGGGTGTTGGTGGCACACGACGTCCGCCGACATAAGAATGAGGTCGAGCACCCGGACCTGGAGGAAGATGAGGTCGTAGCTTTGACGTATAGTCAGATGCACGTGAGGAAGAAGGACAAGGACGAGGTGCACCGGGAGGGCGACTATGTTTCTAATATTGCCCGGCGGATCAATGTAAGTTTGAGGAAATTTCTTTAATTTGTTAAATTTTTGTCTTTCTATTCAATGTTTGTTGCGTTAATGCCCTGACATATCTTTGAATCACTGTTTGTGCAGGCCTCGTATGAACAGCTTAGGGGGTCCGAGCAGCAGTCCGGACAACCATCAGGGTCCACTAGTACGGGTGCGAGTACTGGGGTGTTAAAGCGATGGCTGGATACACCGAATGTCGTCAATCGGCCGAAAGGCCGCATACGTAGACTGCCTAGCACGACTTCACGTGTCGTGATAGGGACGTCCCCACCCCCCACTGCCCCTCCACAGACACCGGCTACGTAGCGTCCGTTGGACGAAGAGAAGATCCAGCGCATTGCTACGGTGGTGTTGAGGATGATCAGGGAGCAGGATCATCAGGGCACTGCTGCTGGACATGTCGAGCCGGCCCCAGATCAGCAGGATCCAGATCTGGGACTCGACAACCCCTGATGAGCACCTTCTCGTGCCCTCTCAACTTGTACCCCCCTCCCGGCTTGTACATTTCTCCCCTCCCTAACCGGCTGTATCCGGTTCCCGGCTTGTACATTTTATTTTTTATTATAATAAATATTTTTTAAACTTGATTATATATAGTTGTTTGTGTCTTGGGGATTGTGCATTGTTGTTGAGGGTTGATTTTTTATTATAGGTTAAAGCATTAGAAAAATAAAAAAATATATTTTAAAAAAAAATTACTTTTAGCGACGGATTAATTCTGTCGCTAAAGAGTGTACTTAATTGGAAAAATTGCAGAAACCACCCTCGTGATTTGGGTCAGTTGTAAAAAGACTCTTGTAGTTAAAAAAGTTGCAAAAGAACACCCAATGTGCTAATTATGTTGCAACCGTTATAAAAAACCGTCCACATTAGCGGCATGTGATGCTCACGCTCCTCATAGGTGCGTTTCACAAAAAACCAATGTAAGAAAATGACTAAAATGCCCTAAGTTTCTTTCTCTCTCCCAAATTTCTTTCCTAATCCAACCAAGCCAAACCCTAGCCGCCACACTCACCGATCCGGCCGCATCCACCTCCACCACCCATGTCTGCCACCCACCCACCCATAACCGTCACCGCATGCTGCACCTAATCCCGCCGTCGCTTGCTGCGGCTGCCATAACCACACAGTCCCACCTGCTGCCACGACGAGACAAGGGACACCGCCCAATCCCGCTGTCACCCTTCTTTCGGACACAGTACCCCTTCGTAACAAGGCATTAGCCCCCACCCAATCGCAACCCTAATCGCACTATCTCAAATCTAGGGTTTCAATCGGACATAGCGATTGAAACCCTAGATTTAAGATAGTGCGATTTGGGTAAATCCAATCACATTACCGGGGTAAAACTCAGAAAATATGGAGACAAGGATGTTTCGGTCGTGGGATTGGAGACAGAGGCTTGGACCTATGGTGGTGACGGGCATGGCTGGGCAGTTTTGACTAGAGAGAAGGCCCCGACGATGAAGGGAATGGTTGGAGGTGCAGCGGGTTTGGCTAGTCTGGTAGTGTCGCCCCTTTGCACTAAAACAGGGGTATTTTAGACAATTGTTTTAAATCGTTACAGAAACTGTCGAATGTAACACTTTTTCGATCACAGGTGTTTTTTTTGCAACTTTTCTAACTACAAGGGTCTTTTTGCAACTGACCCAAACCATGAGGGTGGTTTCTGCAATTTTTCCTACTTAATTCTAACATTTTAGCGACGGGCTATTCCGTCGCTAAAATCACATTTAGCGACGAGCTATTCGGTCGCTAAAATCACATTTAGCGACGGAATAACCCCTCACTAAAATTTATATTCCGTCGCTAAATATTTACCTATTAAATTATTTTCAAAAAAAAAATAAATTAAAGTGCGTAAAATACAATTAGCGACGGATGTTCCATCGTTAATTCATAAATAAATCCATCGCTGAAAGTTCAATATTAGAAGACGGATTTTCAAATTTCGTCGCAAAACTTTTAGTTACGGTTTTTTAAACGAGGGACTTTTAGCAACGGTATTTCCGTCGCTAAAACTATTAGTGACGAATTTCAGGCTTTTAGCGACGAATATCCCCGTCGCAAAAGGCCTTATTCCTTGTAGTGTTCTTCGTTTCTTTTGGACTTAGAAAAAATTTCAGATTTTTTTTTCTCATGTACCCCTACCCCCGCCTATCCACTTTTTGACACTTAGAAAAAAAAATATTTGTAGTCAAGTCACCACCCTCAGCAGCCTCCCTCGGCAGACTAGAACCTGACCGCTGGTGCCCCAACCCGAACCAAGCCAGACCCGCACCCATGCTTTATTTAAAAGAACCCTTTGTTGATCCAATCACCTGAACCTGATCTATACCCAACCCACCCTGATCCGTACACCCCAAACCCAAATCCAAAAAAGCCTTAATCTCTATCGTCTCCCTAGCGCCACACCCCATCATTCTCCACTATCCTCGGTCTCTCACTTCCAGCCGTGCCTCCAGTCGTGCCTCCTGCCGGCAACCCACCTTCTCGTTGCCAGCGATCCCCCAGATCCCTCTCTCCCTCTCTTCTCTTTCCCCCGCCCCTTACTGCAGCCCCACGACGTTGCCGCCACTCCTCCCTCTTCTCCTTTCAAACTTCAATCCTTTATTCCATGGCTGAAGCAGACCCCCACACCTTGCTCAAGGCCTACCATGCACCCTCCCCCAACTTTCTCATCGTATCACATTCTGTTCTGCGAGATTTGAAAGCGAAACAGGTAGTGATTTTTACTGATAACAAATGAAATAACGATCCTAATAACAAGGATACCTGGGTTTAATCAGATACCATTTGAAGGATTTTGTAGGTTCATTGATCGGGGTTTGACAGAAAAGTTTCCAAAAATTGAAGATACAGATCAAGAAATTGAATTTTAATAATTTGTGGGAACTTATCAATTGGTAGAACCGTTGATAAAAGAAAGAGATGATGTGTATGAATCAATCACATATTCTTCTGAATAATATGTATACACGGGATTCATTTGGAAAACCAGTAGGGATCTGCAAGAAGAAGCCGACCCCCCTCTTCCCCATGGCCGATTCCATTACCCCACCTTTGACAATTCCACCACCCTCAGCCCCTCTCCTTCAGCCATCCCCTTCTCATCCCTTATTCCATCCAGCCTTTGGCCTCCACCACCACACCCAAGGCCGATCATATACCATGGCCGAGGCCGACGCCACCCATCACTTTGGCCGCCACACACCTTTCCCCTTCGCCTCACTTTGGCCATATCTTCGGCTACCCTACCTTGGCCGCTTCCCCCCACTCTGCCCACCACCTTCAGCTAACACCAAGCCACTCCTCAACCTTTGGCCAACCCTGAGGCCGACCTTCCCTACATCCCTTTGGCTGCCCCTTAGGGGAATCCCTCACGCTCTTCGTCCTCCCCCACTCCAAGCACACCACTTTAGCCTCACCTACCCTAAGGTTACACCTTCGGCCTTCACTACACCAAGGCCTGCCCCCCCCCTTCGGCCTCCTCACATTCACCCCACAGCTGCACACCAAGGCCAACAACCTTCACATCAATGCTGACAACCAAGGTCGACGAACCACCTCATCCCACCCTGTAACGCTGACGGCTGAGCACCAACACCATCGCCACCATTCTCACAAAAAAAACTCTTCGTGGTGACCAACGTGTGCCTCGCGCCACCCTTTCACGTTGCTCCTTCCCTTACCCATTTCATCACTTAGAACTTTTTTTTGTAATTTTGACCAAATTTGCGTACCCAGACTTCAGTAGGTACCGCACGAGGTGGCTCGAGCCACCTACATCTCGCCCTCGTCATTCAGTGATGACCGCCCCTATACCCGTCACTGCGCCCCTACATCACAACCCCTGATTGCATCCCTGCACCTGTCGCTGCACCTTTATGCCTATTATCATGCCTATGTGCATGTCATCGCACCCCTCATGTCGTTGACGCTCGACCGGGTGCATGTGCCCGTCATCGAACCCCTGCACCCTTAGCCATGCCCCGCGTTGCGATGCCTGATAGCGCCTCTGTGTCCGTCTTCGTGCCCCCGTGTTAATATCCAAGTATCCCTAAGCTTCAGTAGGTAGTGCACGAGGTAACTCGAGCTACCTACTCTTCACCCCCATCGTTCAGTGACGACAACAGCAGCACTCCAGCCAAAAAAAAATCAAGAATCTTGCTAAGTGTTTATGCCTGCGGTGCCTGCTCGGGTTGCCCCTCCACACACACCACATGCAGGGGGCTTATGTTCCCAACCTAATTTGGTTGCACCTAAGGCCAACCTAGGGGTCCCGTTTTGCACGACACGTCGACACAGTCAATAGTCAATTTTTAACACTTCCAACCAGTCAAAATGTGCTCGCTCAAGTCACGTGCATTTTTTCACTTTTTCTATAGTACTTCGTCAATTAGCAATTTACTTTTGCATAACTTACCGCAGCATTTCATCGCACCTCGGGCATCACACATGGCTGGTCAATGCATCTTGCCAAGTTGTCGATTCGTCACCCGTGGTCGCACGTGCATTTTCACTACGCCCATCGTCACCCGCACCCCGTAAGTTGACTCAGCGGCACCTATCGCTGTCAATCGTTCACTGTCTTCACAATGCCTGCCGTCGCCCGCTCGCCGACTCCACTGTGCTTGTCACCCAAATTCACGTGCTAACTCTGCGATGCCCGTCGTCACCCGCACCCTATGTGCTGACTCTATGGTGCCTATTGTTGCTTGGTGCACACAATCCCCGCAATGCCCACCATCGCCCACGGTCATGCGTCGTCTCTGTGATGCCCATCACCCCCGGCCGTGCGCCGTCCCTGCGATACCCATCGTCGCCCTTGCCTATACGTTACTTTCATCATATGTGCCCCTGGCACTTGTTAGTGTGTCGTGACAGTCGTCATCGGTGCCTATACGCCACTTCTATGATATATGCCCATGGCACCAGGTGTTATCTTGCGACAGTCGTCGCCTGTGCCCATGCGCTACTTCTATGATATGTGTCCTTAGCACCAAATATGTCTCGCCACAGTCTTCACCCACGCCCATGCACCACTTTATGATATGTGCCCCTAGCACTAGGTGTTATCTCATGACAGTTGTCACCGGCTACCATGCGCCACTTCCATGATATGTGCCCCTAGCACCGGTGTTATCTCGCATGTGCCCCTGGCACCAGGTGTTATCTCGCGTCAATCATCGCCCGCGCCCATGCACCACTTCCATGATATGTGCCCCTGGCACCAAGTGTTATCTTGCGACAGTCGTCGACTACGACCATGCGCCACTTTCATAACATGTACCCCTGGTACCAGGTATTATCTCACCACAATCGTTGCCCCCGGCCATGCACCACTTCCATGACATATGCCCCGATACCAGGTATTGTCTCGCGATAGACGTTGCTACACCCGTGTGCCACTCTAATGTCTCGTGTCGTTTGCACCGTGCCCATGCACCACACTAATGTCTCATGCTATTAGCACAACGCCCATGTTCCATTCTCATGTTACATGCCCCCGGGCACCACACTCATTCACCATACCATGCACCTCGGCCATGGACGTGGAACATGCTTTGACCCACTTTCTGGAGTATGCAGCATTCTGAGGGGCTCCACTCACAGTGCTCCAGCATGAGGACCTTTTAGAGCAAGATAGGCTAGCTATCACAGAAGCTATCGCCATCTAAGGCGACTTGCATGACATTAGGCACGCCTGAGCTGTGACCATGTCGCACTCAAGTTACTAGCGATCGTCGGCACCAACACCTATTCACCATACCATGTGCCCCTGCCGTGGACGTGGAACATGCTTTGGCCCACTCTCCAGAGTGTGCAGTATTTCGAGGGGCTCTGCTTGCAATGCTCCAGCATGAGGACCCTTTGCAGTAGGATGGGCTCGCGACCATAGAAGCTATCTCTGCCTGTGGTGACTTGCATGACACTAGACACGCCTAACCTCTGACCATGTCGCACTCACGTTACTGGTGATCATTAGTGTCTCAAAGACAATGACCCTTAGGTCACTCCGAGACGGGAGTAGGTCTTTGGAGGGCATCGTGCCTAGTTCGCCTGGCAGTTAGGCATACAAACCCTCCCTCATCGCTATCAGGTTCTCTCCGCATCTTTCGACTTACCTTTGTGGGATTCAGTAAGGGCCTGAACCGGTGGCTAGGGCAAGGGTGTTCTCTGATCATGTCGACATTGTGTGATCAGCCTTTTCAGACAGGTAAACCGATGCTGTGTCGGGTAGGCAGTGCGAATATGGGAACCGACAGTCCGGATGAGGACCGACATTTGTGGATCCCTGGTGACGTGTCACTTTCAAGGGATGACATGTGGAAACTGATAACACAGGCATACTTTTGCCTCTAAATAGAGGACCCTGGACATCATTTTTCACAAGAATTCTTATTATGAAAAAAGCATTTTCTCACTCTAAAATCCAGAGCTCTTGAATTTTAGAGAGAGAAACAATATTGGACCTTGACGTTGGACATAACATTGGACCCTGTCTTGGACCTCAGCTTGGACTGTCAACTGTCGGCCCTGTTCGTCTCAACCTTCATCTCCACAGCACTGCCACTCCTCACGGCATGTCTGGAAAGCCTTACTCTCTGTACTTTCTCCACCCTCACTGCATCTCACTTTGTACATCTGGCATCTGACGCGGACTGTGTCCTTTGTGGCACCTCTAGGTAACTACGAATCCACTTTCCTTGCCATCATAGGGCAAATTAAGCAAAAAACTCCTAAGGTTTACCTTAATTACACTCAGCTTCTACTAACTTTTTTTATTACACAACCCTTCCAATGGTTTCTAATACGTTTACACAAAACTCTATTCCGTTAAGCGTTCATCAATAAAAAAATAGGACATCACTGCACCACATAACTTTATGTGGTCTACCGAAATTATCCTTAAGCTGTTTTCCCCTTCTTCAGCTACCACCAACACCATCGACGGCGTAGTAAATCACCCTGGCACACTGTTATCCCCCCACCAAAAACCATCACACCTCCCAAACACCCCTCTCTCTCTCTCTCTCTCTCGCACACACACACACCCACTCAGAAAACACACACTTCAACCGCCATCATACCTGTAACTCAAGCACAAACTCGCCAACAACCACCAACTCAAGCACAAAACCATCATTGGATGACACCCAAATCCCTGCTTAGAAATCAATCAAGAAAAATGGCAAAACCAAAGAACCAACTACTGAATAAATAAAGAAGATGGTGAATGGGATTGGAGATGTTGCTGATGAAGTGTTAGGCACTGATAAGCCTAGTTCTACGTGATTTTAGGGGTGTGTTAGAAAGTGAGAAGACTAACAGATGAATACAAGAAAAATGCCCTACAGTAGCACGCTATAGCAGCGGCCGTAAAAACCTCTTGCATACACCCTCTACGGCACCGATCATCACAATACTACCTATAAAATAATCATTTTATCCTGCCTATGCCAGTGGCTACCATATCCTGCTGCTATAGCTTATAAAATTTTCCTTCAACTATAAATGCGGTTAAAAATTTTATGCCAAAAAAAAGCCCTCCAAAGTTAAGCGCCAAATGCAACCCAACACAATCGGCCAAAAAAGGTTAGCCACCGGTACCTACCTCTGCATAGCCATCTTCTTTTCATTGAGTTCCTTTTCGCTAAGGATTGATGAAAAAACTATCCCCTGAGATTTACATACATTTGTACTTCGCTCTCCGTATTTACAACTTTGGCAATTGTGTTCCTTGAAGTTGACAAAACCATCGTAAACAGCTCCAAAATTGGATAGCCATTCAAATTCGGCATTAAGTCCGCATGTGCTACGCACATGCCATTTTGACATGGGTAGATCTATCATTTCACCTAAGGTTAAATACAAAACCGTCCCTTAAGTTTACATGTTTTTGCTGGTCACTCCCCATGTTTACAACTTTTGCAATAATGTTCTTCGACCTTGACAAAATCATTGCAAACAAGTCCAAAATTAAACATTCGTTTAAGGCCGCATGTGCTAATACCTTTTTGGCATGGAGATATCTGTCAATTCTCACCCCATCTCCCTTTCTCTCACTCTGTGTGTTTAATTTCCTCTGCTCCTGTAATTTCCTTACCGGCAAGGACACAAAAATTGCATTGTCATCCATAATGAAATACTGCAGGATTCGTAACATAAAAATTCCTTTTCAGATTTTCCTGCGCAGGCTGTTGTTGCTCAAAGACATGAAGACCAATGAGTTGAGCTTCTCAATAGTGTTTGGTATGCTTCCAACAAGCAAATTCGAGCTTTAAATCTAACTTTTGAAGCAAACCTAATTGGCCAACTGTGTATGGGATAGGACACATAAGAGAATTATAGCTTAAATCAAGTCCTTCAAGGTTTATGAGACTGCCTAATTGCTTAGGTATGTTGTAACTAAGCAAATTGTAGCTTAAATCAAGGTGTACAGGAGAACTTAAACTGAATAATTCTGATGGAAGTATCCTGCTAAGGCAGTTTTGCGATAATGTGAGGATTTAAAGAGACTTTAGAGAAGAAATTTGAGGCAAGATTGAGCCGACAAGTGCAGAATTTGATCGGAGATTGAGCTATTGCAGGGGAGAGTTAAAGAACACTATGTTTTGTGAAAATAGAGTAATGTAGTTTTGGTATGAACGAAACAGTTGAAAAAGAACGCAGACTGAAGGTAAGGAAGGCCAAATATTTGTGAAGGGAATGCTGATGCGTTCTTCCATGTCTGGTTTGGTGGTGTGCCCAAGACAAATCTCGTAACATGGAGGTGGTTGTCAATTCCTAATTTGCATTCTATTCCAACCCATGATGAGCTTGGTTTACAAGTGTTGAGATATGAGAAACTCCACAAGGTTTGGTCAGAGGACATTGTGTCCATGAATACAGTTTTCTAGTCAGATGGATCAATACTGTTTGTTTGCAAATTCTTTTTGGGTGGTTGCTTCCTTGGATTTTGAATGGTAGAGACATAAGGGATGTTAAGGAGGTGGGTGTTCTTCCGGTAGAGTAAAGTTATATGTTCAAAAATCAAAAGAGAAAATGATAAGGAGGTGGGTGTTCTTCTAGTTATCTAGAAAAAGTGAGAAAAAAAGTAAAGGGGAAAAATTAAGAATAAAAGGATGTTCTCAGCTCTGTTCTTGTATTGTCATTCTATGGCTTTTGAGTTTTGTGAACGTGTTGGCTCTGGGCGTGATTACATATAGAAGGAGAAAATGAGAGAAAAGAAGCAAAGAAAATTAAACACACAGAGAGAGAGAGAGAGATTGGAGATGTGATGAGAATTGACTGATATTCCGACGCCAAAATCGCATGTACACAGCACATGCAGACTTAACATCCGATTTTGAATGGACATCTAATTTTAGATTCATTTGTAATGTTTTTGTCAAGCTCAAGGAACATTATTACAAAAGTTACAAACACAGGAGTGACCCGCAAAAATGTATAAACTCAGGGGACAGTTTTATATTTAACCCTAGGCGAAATGATAGATGACATGTATACGGTACATATAGATTTAATGTCCGAATTCGAACCGCTATCTAATTTTAAGGGCTAATTACACCCATGTCCCTGAGGTTTGGGGGTAATTACACGCGAGGACACAAAGTTTCAAAATGTAACACTTATGTCCATTGACAAACGGAATACAAAAATACTTAACGGTTTTGACAAAAAGACTTGATTACCCCTGACTTTAAAATCAATTACTCACTTAATTTACTGTTTATTCTTCTTCTTCTCCCCACACCCAGCACCCACCCCACCCCCCCGCGCCCCCACCCCACCCACGCGTCTGCCTCTTCCTCTCCCCACACCCAGCACCCACCCCCACCCCCCCGCGCCCCTACCCCACCCCCACGCATCTGCCTCTTTCTCTCCCCACACCCAGCACCCACAGCCCCCACACACCCTGCCCCCACCCCCGCCCCCACGCCGTCTGCCTTCCCCGTCAGCGCAGTAGCAGGCCCTCCGGCGAGGCACCGGTGCCGCAAGATCGCGGTCGTACTCCCAATCTGCCTGTCGCCATACCGGTCACCACCATCACCGCCGCGACCTACCTCCGTACCCCGCGTCGTCCGAGATCGCAAGCATCACCGAGCTATGTCACGACATCAGCTTCCTCCGTCGAGATGCGCGCCACTGTGACCACCAGCAAGGCAGCGCCATCACCACCACGATGGGCTTGCACCATCGCGCCCACCGGTGCGATCGCCGTCATTGCAATGGCCAGATCTGTCTCCTTCCCATCCAGATCTGTCTCCTTCCCAGCGGCGTGGGTTTGCCAAGGAGCTTGCCGGAGGCGTCTCGGCAGCTTGGGTTAGCTAAGGGGCTTGCCGGCGTGGTGGGGTGGTTCTGCAGGATGGTGGGGCGAGGGGGGCTGCTGGCGGCGTGGGGCAGGGGGAGGGGGCTGCTAGCGGCGGAGGGAGGCTGCCGGCGTGACTTAAGATTTAGGGTTTAAATTGTGGAGAGAGAAAATTAGGATATCAAATTATTCACGATATACTGTACAGGGGTAGTATTGTCATTTTTAAAATACGTAGTGACGAAAATTATACTTTTTGGACGGAATACTGACGGTTGGATAAAAGTGTTACTTTTTTTAACGTTTTTGGTCACGCATGTTACATTTTGAAATTTTGTATCCTTGCGTGTAATTACCCCAAACCTCAGGGACATGGGTGTAATTAGCCCTAATTTTAAAGCTGTTTGTATTAGTTTTGTCGTCCTCAAACAACACTATTACACGTGCAAACCTCAAGGACCATTTTGCTCGCTAATCCCACGACCTCACTTTATGCTCTTCACCATTCCGTCTCCTTGGTTCTCTTTCTCCCCCTCTCTGAAACTCTCTCTCTCACAGACACACACTCACCAGACGCACACCCAAAATGCCCTCTCTGGTTCTCTCTCTCTCTCTCTCTCTCTCCCCCTCCCGTTCTCTTTCTCACTTTGAATTGCTTCAATTTTCCCAAAATGAACCTTTCTTTGCTTTATTCTCTCATCTCTCTCTCTCTCTCTCTCTCTCACACACACACACACACACACACACGGACGCACAGAAAACCTATTCTTATTTTTCTGTGGCCTTTATGATTTGATCTGCAGATCAAGCACTAGCAATTGCATTTCATCATTTCTGCTGGTCCGTGCTTCTCAGGTAAATTTTCCCGTTATTTCATCTCGATCCAGTTTGTCTTTCCTCAGTTGAAACTAGAAAATTGGATTTAGTTTAGATACTTGAGAGTTAGGTCATTCTTTTTTTGTGGATTGAAAATTTTAGTCGAATCTGGTTGAAATTGTTGTGATTTCAACTTGTTGGGAGTGATTACGGCGAGAATTCACTGAACTGTGTGTGGAATAGGAAGGATGGGAACGAGGTGTTCTTCAGGATTAAGATGAGTTCTCAGTTGAAGAAGCTGATGAATGCCTACTTTGACCGTGAATCGGTGGAGATGGCCTCCATCGCCTTCTTGTTGGACGGCCGCCGTCTCCCTGTAGAGCAGACTCCAAATAAGGTCCTCTCTCTTGCTCTCTTGCTCTCTTTCTCTCTTACACAGTCACATGTTGCTACTGTGCTTTTGTTTGTGCAGATTCATGTTGAGAAGTGAATAGTTGTTCCCAACACACTGCCTGCTATCTCATAAGTTCTGTTTTGTTTACAGAGGATCCTATTGCAGTTATATATACAAAAGGAAGGAATGGTGCAGGCAGCGTTTAAGATTTGGTTGACTTTTTGTTTAATGCCATTTCCTGATAAGTATGTACATTGTAAGTACAAAGAAGTGCTTGGTATGATGTGTTTTGTTGCTGTGTTATGTTTGTACGCTGGTTCACCCTTGGGTCTTTCTTAGTGATACTTATTGGCCAAAAGCAAAAAAGGAACAGCAGAAGTACATGAATAATGAGCGTTTCAAACAATAAGGAGCAGCAGATGTCCAGTCAGCCTGTAGATAAGCCCTAGTGGAAGCAGGAAACTAAGCAGCAAAAGTAGCAAAAACGTAACTTTTTCACTCCCAGTTGAATTCATCACTGAATTTCATCTTGGCTGATCCTGGGGAAACCTCCTGTATTGCTGTGAAGATTTCCTCAGTCTCAAACCATTCCATATTGCCTTGCCACCAAATCTTCTTTTCAGTTAACATACTTGATGATGTAGTTCATAACAGAGGGATTTGTCTCATGCAGATGCTCAAGCAGGAGGAGCAGCAATTTCTTGGTGAGGCTATATGTACGTTGTCTGAGGTATTGGATATCTGCTTAAACTTATGATTACAATCATAATGATGGCATCCATACCAGAAAAAATTAGAGATTCTCTGAAGTTATATATTGACCTTGAATTCGAGGACCCACTGGATTATGCTTCCAGTTGCTGCTCTATCTTTGTGCTTTTATGCTGCCCTCTCGATAGCCTATTGTTGTAATCATTAATAGCATTTACGGTATTCATTGATTTTTTTTTTTGTTTGGTAATAAGCTTCATGCTATTATGTTTTGGACATTTGTTTTTCCAGTTGGTCCAGTTCAATCTCTCTCTCTAACATTTTTTATGCTGAGTGCTGAAAATGCTGTACTTTTGCTTTCGCTTTAATTGGTAATTGTTGTTGAACCAAGTAACTGTAGTGATACTTATTCTTGAGAGGATGATATGCGCACATTGGGATATTATTTCAGATACTACCTCAAACTTACTAGTCGAGTTCCTTCAATTTTTAGCTTTTTCTTAGGTTCAAATCTGAACACCATTGTTTTTCTCCATTGTTGAGTTGTCATATAAGGCTTACTAAATCTGAAATTTTCTCTAGCAAAGTGACACATTGAGTACTGACTATTAAATCTTAGTGCAGAATTTACCAGACAGCAAAATACCATTTTTGGCATGCCTTCGAGGAAAACTGCTCAGCAGAAATGCTTCAGCACACCTAAATATCCAGTTCCCACTCTGGTGTGAAAGCAAACAAAAGATATCTTGTGCATAGGCTTCGGATTGGTGACGTTCTTTTGCCATTTTCTCGCTAATACATTACACATGTGCATGTTCTTTCGCCATTTTCAAGCTCAAGCTGGCTAGTATGCAATGGATTGGTGACTGCATTTGTTCGTTTCATCCTTTCGATTCCTTTTATAGGTAAGCATTAAAAAGTAATAAAGTCCATATCCATAAGCCTAAAAGTTCCACTTTGACATTACCCTTCTTCTCTTTCTTCTAAACAGTAGGCATTATTACCACATGCTTTGTTCTGAGAGATCTTTGACAGCTTCTGTCAACTTCAATGGAGAGATCTTTGACAGCCCCAATTACTGTATCACTTTAAGGCAGGCTGAGCATGCTGCTGCCGAGGTTGCTCTCAATGTCCCAAGGTCCAGTTCTTGTAGGTTGATTCCTCTTTTGCATAGCCTTTAAGCTCCAGTTCTTTTCTTTGTTTTCATTTAGTTGACATTCTTGATCACCAATCTCATAAGTATTTCTTGCCACTTCATTAGGATGAGAAAGAACCTCCTTCAGGAAGCTGCTCACAGAGCTGGTCTAAAACTCCCGGTATACTCCACTTTATTAGGATCAGGCCATGGGATAGAAATACGTGGTGGATTACAAAGCTATCTGCATTGGATCTCGTAGAGTCTCCGAGCAAGGTTCAAGGATTTGTTTTGGTTGAGAAACTTGTAATTTAGTTAAGGGATTTGTGTGCTCTAAACTACTACTTTTGTGAATATAACAACTTTAATATCTTGAATACCAAGGATCAATTGTTGTTGTATATGAGTTAGATGTTGTTTATACTACTTTACATATATCTTTTTTTACGCGTGATAAGAAACCAATCCAGGGATTAAATTTTTTTTTTTTTTCAAAACTAAAAGCTACAGTAGCGGTCTGCCTAATGCTGCTATAGGCTTATAGAGGCCATCACTAGCCGTTGGGATATGGGACATAAGTAATCGATGACGGAAAAGATATACAAGTGGCTGCACCGTTGCTAAAACTCAATTGACTGCTGTCATATGTCCAATTTAGCGAGACTTACAGAAGTAATATTCGACCGCTGCTCTAGACTATAGAAGCGGTGACTTGGACTACAACAGCGTTTTTTGGCCGCCGGTAGAGGCCATTTTTCTTGTAATGAAGACGATGATTTTGTGCAGTGATGAAACAAATGAATCGGGTTCAATTAGGTGACTGTGGGCCAGAGGGGTTTGACAGCGACGGTGCCGAAACGTCGTCAATCAAGAAACACAAGACAGAGCTTCGCAGCGGTGGGTTCGTTTTCACCAGTCTAGATCCCGCGATCGATCGGTGGTGGCCCACGCCGGAGATGGTGCACGAGGGAGTCTCCTATAGGCTATCGATTGGTGGCGGTTGAGTCATTGGCGGCGGCGTCTCGAGGGCTATGGCTGGCTGGCTGCTGGGCCTAATGTGGCTGTGTCTCGGGGCCGTAGGTGGCCAGCGGTTAGGCGATTAGCGATGGCCCTTGAGATGCGACCGGCAGTGGATGGTGGCCGTTGGTGGCCCTCGGCGTGCAAGATAAGTGGTGGTTGTGCTGGGAGGTGTTTTTGTGTGTGCGCGCTCCGGTGTGTTTCTGAGTTGTGTCCGTCTATGGGGAGGGGTGGGGAGAGGGGGGTGGTGAGAGAGAGAGATGATTGGGTAAAGTTTTTTGTTTATACGAGGGATATTATCGTCTTTTCGCTAATTCTGTTAACTGAAAGATAAAAAAAGTGTAAAGTGGTATAGTTACTGAAGCTAGTAGAAACTGGCTGTAAGGTAAAGCTCAGGTGTAATTTGTGCATTTTGCCCATGATTTTACTCGTTCTTCTCCATTTTTCTTTTTCTCAAGAGGAAAATCTTTGACCAAATGTGCCTGTACAAGGCAACGAGTCGAAGTAGAGGACGTTTGTCTACGGCACGATCTCCACAATTCAGGAGATTGAACCAACGATGGCAACCTCACAAACATTACAACCTGCAAAAGAAAATCGATTAGCTGTAAATGACGTAACTTCCACAAAAACATAACGCAATTCGTGAAGAATTTGTACCTCTTCTTCTAACAAAAGATTCACTTACTAATTACAAGATTACAAGAATTTATACAGCTTCTTCTAAAAAGCGAGCACGGAGAGAGGGAAAGAGATTCTCTCCCTCTCCTCTCTGCACTTTTTTTTAATTATTATTTGTTTTTTCGGCAAAGGGTACAAGAACTGGTGCAGCAATTTTCATAATTTTCCTTACTAATTACAAGACACCACTACAAAAACTGGGGCAGCCAGTTTCATCTTCCTGCACCTATCTAATTAACCTCTACCGACCAGTCTGTGACCTGGCTGCCCATCTCTTACATGAGTAACCATAGCTGCCAGCTGAAAGCCAATCAGCAGGATGAGTAACCATAGCTGCGGGGTGAGAGGAACAGTGGAAGCATTTATATACTTGTGACCAACCTGTGGAAGCATTTATTTACCTGTTGGACAGAAAAGAACAGTTAGTAGTGTTTGACAATATTATAGCTTTGATACTTAGTGACCAACCTGATGTTTCACGAACAAAAACCCACCAACCCCCTAATTTGCCTTTTCCTTTTCCCCTGTGGAGCAGGCTTGTGAAGCGTCAGGGAAGGAACAAGGCATGTAATTCCTCTCAACAATCATCATCAGTTGATATGCCTCACCTAAAGGGGCTAGCCAGGAGGTACTGTTGACCTCCTTGGAAGGGCCTTGTAAGGCCAATCTCATATTAATACTTCCCACCTGGGATCTCGGGGTCACTCATCTTCTCTAATTATGCCGTGCTCCAGCTAGATACCATTTTTGCTGTTTCCACTTTCTAGTTATTGAGTTTTTCTTGCTTGCTGCTATTTCTGAATTCCGTTTTCAAGAACACCAAATTCACATGCTAGACACCAATTATTGGCAAATAAAGTATTGCAACTGACCCCACATATCTTGACTTGTAAAATTGTGAAAATGATATTTAAACAACAGAGGAGTTTCAAAAAAAATTAAGTGGCATTTAATTAAATTTCATTAATTTTGTAATTCTGAAAATGGTATCCAAACAAGTTTAATAAATGTTTCTCAGTTTTTTGAAAAAGCATAATTTTCATATTTAAAAAAACACAAAAAAGAAAACAAAAAAAATGGTAACTAAACATGGCGTTAGCATCCCTGTAAGGCCTAATATTAACATTTGTCACACATTCTACGAAATCCGTTCTTAAGCGTGTGTACCACATACAACCCCTACCAAAAACCACAATAGACTGACTACCTGGTACAAACTTTTCACCACCCCCTCTAATATTAGTTCCACATAGCAGGATCAGGTGTGGGAGTGGGAAATGGGAGCTTAGGTACCTAGAAGGATCAGAGTTGAGAGCGGCTTAAATACGTATGTATATATACATAGACTTGCATATACATTAATATAATATCTTGTTTATTTTGCATTATTCTTACCTACATAGATATCTATTTATTTTTTCAGTAAACTACACCAATGGCGATTGAATTATAGCCCAAATTTCACTTTGCCAACTGAATTCACATTTGCGTCATTTTGGTCAATGAACTCGTTGGTTTGGTCAATCAACCCATTCTGTAAGCCGGAGTTAGGCAAAGGCCGTTAAGTGGTGATTGCCCATGACCCTTAATTGAGGGGCAAAAATGTGAGTGTCACTCAAGTCTATTTCTTTTTCTCACCACCACCAGCCGCCAACCCACACCTTCCACCACAACTGCTGGAACCAACAAGGACTACCCTTCCCCCATCGCACGACTGCTGCAACCGATCACCACATTCTTCTGCTGCCACAACCTACGACCAGAACCAACCCCCGCCATCCCGAAACCAAAACACCTATTACCATCATGCACTGTCACCTTTTCACTCGACCCACAAATCTACCCTACCATTTCATCTCTGAAGATCCAGCAATTGCAGTTTCCGGGGGGGCAGAGACCTTGAGAGGAAGACAGATTGGAAGTTTTATTAAGTTTGGTTTCATGCAGTGACTTAGTAGTGGCGTTGGTGGGTGGAGACACAGAGATGAAGACCTTGAGGCATTTGAGCAGGCAAGAATGTGAGGCCAGATGCTTCAGAGGCAGAAACGATCCGGTTGGCTGCATCACGGACGCCGAGGGGCGAGGCCTTTGTTGGGGTGGCAGCATGGTCAGGTGCCGAGGCTTGGGTTGGGTGGCGGCTTGGTTGCTATGGTGATGGATGCGAGGCTTGGGTGGAGCAACTGGCTGCGGTTGCTTGGTCGTGGTGGTGGTGGTGGGTGGCGAGGCTTGGGTGGGGTGGCAAGAACGTGGTGATGGTGAATGGCGAGGTTTGGGTGAGGTGGTTGGTGGTAACAGCTGCGGATATTGGGGTGATGTGTGGGTATAGGGTGGTTAGTACTTGGTGGCTGGTGGTACATTGGGGTGGTGACAGCAGATCTGGATATGCGGTGGTTGGTGTAGCAGATGTGGGGGTGGTGGTAGTAGATGCGGTTATGGGGTGATTGGTGGCAGCCCTTGAATTGGACGCAGAAGGAAATTAAAAAAAGAAAGAGGAAGTCTGTAGATAGTCACAAAATACATTCAAGTTGAGCCCGCTGCGAGTCGCGTGACAACTGAACAAACATATTGCTCCACCGGCTAACGAAATGATTAATTGGGCAAATCAACGAGTCCAGTGACCAAAATGACACAAATGTAAATTTAGCGGGCAAAGTGAAATTTGGCCCAAAGTTGGATGGCCATTGGTGTAGCTTACTCTTACTTTTTTAGTCTACTGGAGAATCCGATCTTATGTGTGTTGACATTAATAGACCAGGTGCCTTCTCTATTGACCAACAGGAAAAAAGCCTGACGTGGCCATCCCAAAAACATGTATTGTTGTACACTTTTTAGCCCACTCCCAATGCTCTACCTCTCAGCAAAGTCACAACACAACATTGCCTAATAAATACTTCATAAGAACCAAATAAAAAATGATTTCTCTTGGTTCAAGGCTTTTCAGCTTCATCTTCCTATTTTTTTTTGAAACCTTTGCCTCCATTGAAGATAGAAAGAATATCCATCAGCGATGTATAAGATAGTGCCAGCAAGAAAAATGAATCTACAGCAACTTGAGTTCGCGATCCCAACCTACCTCGGTTCGCGCTCCAATAAGCTCCCAATTTGGGAGCGGAAATTCGCAAATCCCAGGGAGATTCGTGGGCTTCTTGCATGGATCCTGCAACTACACATCTAATAGATACCATCTTTATGACCCAGAACAACGATCCGCCAACGAGGCATAAGCCTTTCTCAAGAAGAGTAGCCACCTATGAAATCTTGAGATCCCTCAAAGGGTCTAGTGACATAATCTCAAAACAATTTTCCCTTGGCTATTCCTTTTAGGTGATGCACGCACTGTCATAGGAATACCTTCTAGCTAGCTCTTTTAGGCATAGTGTGGGTCGTTAGAAACTTTGATGCCGCAAGATCACATATCTAGAGAAATTCAAATTGGGCTTCTATGATCCTGTCAGGGACCTCAAGTACCTCTTCACTAGCTCGTTTGGTAAGGGGTGCCCTATGCTGGGGCTGTGGTCCACATTGTTAAAAATGTCATAACAGCCCACTCTCGACAGCCTGCATAAAAGGAGGTCTAATCAGTGAGGGATCAGTTGTTATCCACGTCAGCTAGAGGAGTCTCAGTGCTCATATGGAAAAAGGTCTACAATTTGACTTACCAAGGACATTGAGTATAATGAAGGGAGATCGTAACCCAATGAGAGTTTGAGATCAGTCTTATAAGACCCACCAAGGATCTGAAGATTACCTCTTGCTAGCCCTTTCAGTTGAAGATAGAGTTACATTCTGAATACCATCAACTGAAAGTTATGGGAGAAGATCTGCCAAAGACCGCGTTTCTGACTTGTTACGGGCACTACAAGTTCTTCCTCATGCCGTTCGGATTGACTGACGCCCCCGCCGCTTTTATGGATTTGATAAATCGTGTATTTAAACAGTATCTAGATCAGTTCACTACTGTTTTTATTGATGACATATTGGTGTACCCTATGTCAGAGGAGGAGCATGGGGAAGCACCTGAAAATTATCCTACGAATTTTGAAGGATAATCAGTTGTATGCTAAGTTAAAGAAATACGAGTTGTGGCTTAAGCAAGTTACATTTCTAGGACATATGGTGTCTAAAGATGAAATACTATTGACCCCTCTAAGATCGCAGCGGTAACTGATTGGCAGAGGCCCAGCACTGTTACTGAAGTGCGAAGCTATTTGGGATTGGCAGGTCACTACTATCGATTTATAGAAGGTTTTTCGAAAATACTATGCCTTTGACTCAGTTGACTAAAAAGAACATCAGATTTGTTTGGAGCGAGGAGTTTGAGGCCAGTTTTCAAAAATTGAAGGAGAGGTTGGTGTCTGCACCTGTATTGACCTTACCATCTGGTTTTGGAGGTTTTGTAATTTATAGTGATGCCTCAGAGAGGCTTAGGTTGTGTTTTCATGTAGCATGGTAAGCTGATTGCGTATGCCTCTAGGCAACTTAAGCCTACGAACAAAACTACCCTACCCATGATCTTGAGTTAGTAGTTGTGATCTTTGATTTGAAGATATGGAGGCATTACTTGTATGGTAATACCTGTGAGATATACACTGATCATAAAAGTCTCAAGTATATTTTCACCCATGTTTGGCAGTCAGAGAGTGAAGACGAAAAAATAGAAGCCTACCGGATCACTTCAGACACTTGAGATTTTGCAGTGGAGGTGGGAGCATGTGACCATTAATTTTGTGGGAGGCTTACCGAGGACAGTCAAGGTTTTGATACTATTTGGGTTATTGTTGATAGATAAACAAAGACATTTCGTTCCGATCTGAGCACAGTACCATTATGTGAGCTAGTTAGCTTATATATTGACGAAATAATGAGGTTGCATGGGGTACTATTATCTATATTGTAAGATCGGGATCTACTTTTTACTTTGAAATTTTGAAGGAGTTTCCATAATTCTATGGGCACTAATCTCCTACTCAGCATTGCTTACCACCCACAAATAGATGGGCAGACTGAACGTATCATTTGTGACGCTTAAAGGATATGTTAAGGACTTGCACACTAGACCTTGGTGGTAGTTGGCATAGCCACTTATCTTGATTGCCTATAATAATAACTATCAGGCTAGTATTAAGATGGTACCGTTTGAGGCATTATATAGATGGAGATGCAGGACTCCACTATGTTGGGATGAGGTAGGAGAGAGACAGTTATTAGGACCAGAGTTGGTGAAGATGACCACTCAGAAAATTGTTTTGATTCGGGAGGGTCACAGAATTGTCCAGGACAGACAACGCAGCTATACATCTCACCGCCGCCGCGAACATGAGTTTAAGGTAGGCGATCACATGTTTTTTAGAGTTCTAACTTGAAAGGGGTGATGCGTTTCCGTAAGAAGGGCAAGCTTGGCCCTAGATTTGTTAGGCCATTCGAGATTTTGGAGAGGATCAAGCCGGTGGCTTATAGAGTGGCATTTCCGCCAGAGGTTTCGCACGTTCATAATATTTTCCATATATTAAATCTAATGAAGTACGTTTATGCTATGAGCCTTTATCGGTGCAGGAAGACCTTTCCAAAGAAGAGCAACCAATTGAGATTCTTAACCGTCGTAATCAGGCGTTAAGGATGAAGTCATTCCTTTAGTCAAGATTTTACGGCAGAACCACGAAGGAGGCCACTTGGGAATCTTGAGGAATCTATGCGACGTACTCTTTTGCACGTTATTGACGCCTCGTGTGCATTTTAATTCTGAGGACAAAATTTTTTTTTTTTGATGGGGGGGAGGACTTTAGACCCCGAATATTTAAATGCATTCAGAAATAAATGAATAAATAAATAATTAATATATGTATATATATTTGACTTTGCATTAAGCGCTTTTTGTAAATTCCTGTCTTAGTGCTTGGGCCTAAGAAACAATATAGATTTTTCTTTTTCTGAAAAAGTGGATTATACTTTTGAGACTAGATGACACAATTTAAATTTACGCTTTAGCTTGACCCATTTAGAAAGTTAGAGAATTTTTTACGTGATGGGTATTTTACACTTCTAAATATTTTACGAATATAATTATATTTCTTTTAGATTTCTAATACTTTACCTGCAATATATATTTCCTAAGATTACAACAAACTTCAAAAGAGCCTTCCAAAATCTCTAGGAAGAGACATCCTGAGAGTTTGATCATTACATTGAAGTAAGAGCTTATTTTGATATTAGGATTAAGGTTTGCGATAGAATCACATGAATTATTGTGATAGTTCGAATATTTTGGAATTATGTTTTTGATACAATTTGTTTGAGAAGATCGAGACTTTGGAGTTAAATTGTGCAATTAGAGGCAAGGGTTTACTGTTTGAAATCAAGATCACTATCGGACCAATCAGTCTTATATTTGTACGGTTCAATCCTTGAATTCTTCATTATTATTGGACTAGTTCGATTCGTTAATTTTGATTTGCACAAGTTACCACCCGTTGTGTCCCTTTCTATAAATATCGATTCCAGTTTTCTTCTATCCCTTTTGCGTTCGTGTTTGCTGCTGAAGTGTTTCGAATTCACAAGTAAACTGATCTAGGTAAATGGGCTCTCTCACCTCAATCCGTCTGACTGCTATTATTGCTTTGGGAGCGGCAAGAACAAACCTGCTACCTTATCCCTAATCTTGACCGGCTGTCTTGAAACCCGTTGCCAGCTAATGCTTTGGAACTCGTTGGCAGCTGATAGCTTTTTTGTGTCCTTGTAATCATATGAAAATAGTTACCACTGTTATATTCCTTTCCTCCGCTGCTTAATGTGCGAAGTTTAGAAAATATTCTTTTGTCCTTTGCATTCAACAAACCAGAACTTTCGTTTTGGAATCAGCCCTCACCTCTTGACATGCAACTCGTCACAGTGGCCTTAGCTATGTGCGCCGCTAGTGGCATTATTTTATCTTGCGACCCCTTTCATTGTTGTTTTCTCCTTTGGTTGTACTGAGCTCATACGAACGCCAATTTAGCCGATTCAATTTCCGTTGAACTCGTCCTTACATCATTTTCGCCATATGTCTCACTTGTTATAGACACTCTATTTGAATTGCTTTATAAGTACGTTACTTTTATGTTACATGACTTTGTGTAACTTAGGAGTGACATTTGGCATGAGACGTATGCCGCTACATTTATATGACCATGAGTTTGCATCATGTAGGCAACTTGTTCGTCTCTTGCCAATTCTTTGAACATATATGTACGTAATCTTGTGAGCCATGTCACGGTGATCTAACTTTAATGATTCTTCCTTACCCACGTGGATTAGAACATGGGCTAGCCCAGTAGGATGAGTTAGAGATCACGATCTAATTTTCTTAACCTTGTCTCACGTTGACTGATGACATGTGTGACCTTATTTTCGGGATAGCTCTTCTAGTGTCTGTCTCCGTACACAATATATTTGGCAATTTGAATTTACGTCTAGTATCCGTTCCGTTAAAATTCTGTACATTTGTAATTTCGTTTTCTCAAACATTTTTGTATCCCTTTTGGTTGGTCCGTTGAGGGACCTTACTGGGCATTGGCTCATTCCCTTATTGTTTTTCTTTCAAATCATCAGTAGAAGAGACTAGATTATAGGGCTAGCTGTGTGATTGAGAGCTAGCAGCTTTATACCAAAGTCAGTATTAGCATTTTAGAAATAATATTTAGAGTTTATTCTAGAACTCCCTGTTGGGGTAATTTGGGACTATATATCTGCATTAGGCGGCAATGACATTTATTTATGTATCTTGGAAACTCATTAGTAGATGCTCTAATAACCAATTTGTGAGACTTTTTGATATTTTGAGGTTTTCTGCGTTTGTTTATTTCAAATCAACGCTCCAAAAAGTCGGGGCGTTACATTATGAGGCTTGCAGCTTCACCATCTTCACCAAAGGGACATTCCTTGACGTGTACAATCTATTGACCAAAAAAAAAACTGCCACCCAGGCAACAGAGAAAGCAATGACAAGAAGGTTAGAAGAACATTGTTGCTCTTGTATGGTTGTGAGGTCATGTAGACAGTAGGCTAGGGTCGAGAAATTTGGGTCGATCTTTTGGAACCTCAAATTATGGAATTGCCACGCCTGCCTTCCAGAAGTAGATTAAAGTGTTAGCTCACATGGTTATCAATTAACTTAGATTTCTGCCGACACTAACTTTGTATCTATCTTCATTTCTGCAGATAAAAGCTTAACAGTTGTAACAATTGGTATGCAATTATGAATGTCTGCAGGTAAGTTTCTTTAGACTAACATTGTCGGTTACCAATGTCGTAGGTCACTAAAGGTGCAAAAATCTTGTGTTTCTATCCAATTAATAAAGTAAGATTATTACGCACCAATCTACTAATATTACAAATAGAGACGAGTTCAGTAATCTGCTTAGGAGTTGTTTCCCATATTCGAAAATTCAGATATATAATGATCGTTTAGTGCCAATGCGTTAAGTATCATATATATAGTAACCATTTGGGAAACACGCATTAAGTATTATGCAGGTTTTAATTGTGGGTGGCATAGTTGAAAGGAATATGTAGACACAATAAGTGCAAAGAGGGATAGGAAACACTTCAGAGCAGGTCAAGAGAAAACAGTAATAAAAATATGTAGCCAAATCTATCTCTTATCATTAATAATCAAAATGCTAACAATAAACTATTCATACATTGTAATAAGTAGAATCAGATTTATAAGCGCGAAAGATAACGATTCAAAACTTGGACACGTAGCTATTGGTATGAATTCTTGTTTGAAGTGTCAGGAAATTTTCTTAATGACCATATGCATTGCCTACTAGCATACCATCAACATGTGTATGTATAATATTTCGCTTTTTTGGTTTGAATGCTTTCTACTATTTCCTTTTTTATTTGATTAAGGGAAGTGTTATAATTTCTCTTTTCTTTCAATTGAGTAAAATTTCGTTCAAACAATGATGTTATAAGTTTTCTTTTCTTTCAGATAAGTACAATTTCGTTCAAACAGTGATGCCAAAAAGGGTCATCGCCCGTGTACCAAAATTAAACACACTCGGCTATGATGTGACAGCGAGAAGCTACAGAAAGGAAAACGGCAAATGCGTCACAGAAGTAGAGAAGTCTTCTTTGATGCTGCAAAAAGGAGGCTTTAGCTTAGACAAAGGCAACTCTACACCCTCGAAACCTTTCCCTCCAAACATACCAAAAAAATGCAACGGAAATCACACCTTACAGCCAAAAGGTCCACAGCTCTACAAGGACCAACTCAAACCCAATGAGCAAAAGACAAGTGGATCCACTGGCTCACCGTTCGCTCTGCATGCAAAGCACCAATTATAAACTAATTTCCTCATAGTTAATCTCTGGCTGCCACCTCCCAAGAAAGAGGCACGCCTTAGGTGGCGGGAAGGATTTCAAAATATTCTTTTCAAGAAAAAGAAAGATGAGCACAAATCAATAAAGGGAACATCAATCGACCGAGAAACTGCTTTCAGGTCACCTTATCCTCCACCTTCCTCTTCCCCTCCATCATGTGTAAGCGTACCAAAAAGGAGACCACCATAACAAACTTCTAATCAGTGAAATTCCTCTGAGAAGTGGGTGACTTGGGCACTTGGCAATACCATAATTTCCAAAGGATAACGCCTTCGGTCCCAGTACCTCAGGACCTTAAGCAAGAGGGATTAGGGTAACTGAGGGATTACATCAATCCAAAGTCATACCCTAGCTCCCAAACCTTATAGAATTTGACATGCTAATCATGGATTTCATTTCTTTGATGCATGGTAGTCTTCTTCGTGTGGTCAAGCATCCGATACCAGATCTTATAAGATATGCCACTATGAGCACTATCTTATAGTGTTTTTTTTTGGTTGGTATTACTTGGCAATGAGCCAAGTTCTCAATTGAAACCATGTGCTATACATAAAGCACTATTTTACCTTAGGAATAACTAAGAGTATTAATAGCTATGAATAATTTGCTGTCTCCTAGTGTCTTATGAACTCAAATTTAGACGAACCTGACATTTGGACACGTATCCAACCTGGACACTCTTATCGAGTCCATGTAACATAGGGTTTAGCTAGGAGGTGCTATTACCACCCCATTTTTGTGAATAAAAATTGACTTTTATTCACAGTTTCTTGATAAATGAGGTGGTGTTATAGCATATTAAGGGGTGAATATATCCACCTCATAATAATATTGTAATTTAGTATAAGATCAAATCCCTTTCATGTCTCTTCATGTATTAGGTCAACAAACCTATAAACTAAAAATCTAGACAGAACAAAGGCGTAAATGGTGAATCACCCAAATGCATTTTCTTTTTTTCTTTAGAACCTTGTAATGCACATGTGTATGTTGTTTTAAGAAAAAGATTAGGACGAAGGGACGCATTCTTAACCCAGACATAAATGGTGAGAATTTCAAGAGATACGAGGAGATACATTATCCTAACTAAATATACTCATTAGGTTGTAATTTAAATATGTAGTTTTGCACTTTTGCTCATATGTGCGAGGGGTAAACATACTATCAAGAATGGAGTGCTTATATAGCTGCTTGAACAAATTGCTGTAAAATTTAAGGTAGGAGGTTAGATTAACGTTGTACAAGGATAATGATTATATGTGTTCGATGTAAAACCTTTTCCTTGAAACTAGCACCAACCCTTGCAAGCGAACAAGCAGAGGAAATGAATTCGTACATGTGCCTTTTAGGAATGTATAACTGTTAGTTACCTGTGAAATAGATAACAAGCAGTTTGACTCATACCAAATAATCTGTTACATTATTCAGCATAATGAACATGAAACTCTACTTTGAAATCAGTTACTGAAGTAGTAATCCGTTCACAACGCACATGCATCTTACTAATGTAATTATCAACACTAATGCCACCCGAAGGGGGAGGAAACCCGTATACGACACCATCATTGTTCTCACCATTCATCACATCCACATTCTTATCCTTCTGCCATAAGCAAGCCACTAGGTTCCATCGCAACAACTTCCCTTCTCGTTAATATAAATTGCTGCTACAGTCATTTTCCCCTTGATCTTATTTATCTTCCTCATCAGAGGGAAGCAACCAAACTCAACCTCTCTTTTTATGCGCACTTGAAGATTCACTCACAGAAAGTCGTTGTCTAAAGCCTTTGTTGGCGAAATCAACATCAAATGACCTCTTTGCCTCACATTAGTCGTGTCAAAACAAGGTCCTTGTCGTAAAAAGCTGACTACAATCCAATGGATGTCACAAAAATCAACGTTAGAATTGTTGAAAAACTTTTGAGACAACAAAAAAAAAAAGCCCAATTCAAGGAAATAGAGAAGAAGGTTTAGTATCAAAATGAAGATCATAGTCTTGAGCAATCTAAAGATGTTCCTAAGCCACTAAGGATGTCCCATTGACATTACAAGCTTGATTCCATCATTCTCGATGGTTTGGTGTTGGCCAA